>RPOG01001321.1:130152-160688 GCA_008086565.1 Thalassoma bifasciatum
TGCTCCCGACACGCAATCGGGGGCCCGGCGTCTAGCGGGGCTGGTGGGCCCCTGCCCCTGGCCGCCGGGGACCCCTACCCCGCAAGGTCTGGGGACTGCCTCCCGCCTGCCCCTGTCTCCTCTCACTGCCTCCTCCTTAGCTGGTGCGTAGCTGTCTCCGGGATGGTCTGGCTGGGCTCTGCGCTCTGTCATAGCTGCCGGTTGCCCGGCGCTGGGGGCCCTCTAGGTGTGTATCCGGTCCTTGGAGGCAGCAAGGCTACACCTGCATGTTCACTCCCTGGCATGATCACTCAACACCAAACATAACTCAACTCTTATAATCTGCATTCACACCCATGCAGCTGCTTGTGTAGGTAAGTATATGTGTATACATATGTTCCTGTGCATACAGATTTATAATTGTTATTGCTGTGCTCATTGATTCTCATGATCTCTCCAGTTCATCTCTCCACAGGTGCTCCTAGAGATTGTTGTGTCAAAGACCTCGGGATACTGTGTTTCCTTCTATTCCTTTTTGTCTGCTGTCTCTCTTTTTCTCCCCTTGTTTTTTTTCGCAGGATCAGCTGCTGGTTTTGGATCCCCTGTCTGCGTAGTGAGCAGGTCAACAACACCAACAACAGAAGACAACAAAATAACAAATAGAGAGGGAGAGACAGACGAGAAAGGGAGACAGTGATAGGGAGTAGACAAAAGTGGGATCAGGCAAGTCCGTCATTGGAAATTGGAACCGTTACATGTCTTTTTTATTTAATCAAAACACTAATAAAAATATCATTTAAATCTCAAGGGGGGCGTTTTACACAAATGGCTCCTCTTGGCAAAGTAAAATGTGTTCTGCAAAATACGGCAGCCGGACTGCAATTCTTTTGTCGTGATGCTGAACAGGACAAGGTAAAAAAAAAAAAAAAAAAAAAAAAAAAGAAACAAATTCAGACCCTGGTTTTTGCGGTTACAGTTCATACGAAAAGTGTTCCTCCAGAGATATTTCTCTCTCTCGCACTCTCTTTATAAATATATATAAGTTTTAAGTTTTTTCAAGAGCTATATATTCACTGCTTGGCCAAAAAAAAAGTCACCACCAAAAAAAAAGGTCATACACTCTAATATTTGGTTGGACGGCCCTTAGCTTTGATTTCGGTACATTGTTTTGATAAGCTTCTACAATGTCACAAGATTTATTTCCATCCAGTGTTGCATTTATTTTTCACCAAGATCTTGCATTGTTGATGGGAGAGTCTGACCACTGCGCAAAGCCTTCTCCAGCACATCCCAAAGATTCTCAGCCCTGAGTTCTACTGATGTTTTTCTTCGATTTGATCTCACCACACTTTTAAGTGATCCCCGATCACGATCATTCAGGATTTTTTTCCAGCCACATTTCTTCCTCGAAGACAATGGGTCCCCACTATACTTCCAGTTTTTAATAATGCGTTGGACAGTTCTTAACCCAATTTTAGTATTTCTGCAATCTCCTTAGATGTTTTCTCTGCTTGATGCATGCCAATGATTTGACCCTTCTCAAACAGACTAACATCTTTTCCATGACCACGGGATGTGTCTTTCGACGTGGTTGTTTAGGAAATGAGAAGCAACTCATTGAACCAGTTGGGGTTCAATAACTTGTTGTCAGCTGAAAGATAATCACCATGCAGTAATTATCCAATAAGAGGCTCGTACCTATTTGCTTAGTTAGGGACTTTTTTTTGGCCAGGCAGTGTGTGTGTGTATATATATATATATATATACACACCAACACATATACAGCTCTTGAAAAAACTTGCACATTTTCAGAAATCAGCATCTCTACATACATGACAGTTATTCTATTGCAGTGTCTGTTGAATTCCAACATAAGCACACCTGTTTCTACCTGACAAGGCACTGATTAGGTGATCAAATCTTATTTAATGTGGAAATGTATACAAACCATTGCTGTGGTCATCACTCTCTGCTATAAAAAGAGTGGAGAATATGCCAAGACTCATGAGAGATATTCTTCCAAATCAGGGTTATTCTACCAATATTGATTTCTAAATACTTCCTCAGTTAAAACATTCGTAATCTGTGGTTTAAAGTTGAATATATATATATATATATATATATATATATATATATATATATATATATATATATATATATATATGTGTGTGTGTGTATATACTATATGTATATATATATATATATATATATATATATATATATATATATATATATGTGTTTGTGTGTGTGTGTATATATATATATATGTAAAATGGGCAAAAGTATTGGCACCCTTGCAATTTTTCCCGAAAATAAACAATTTCTCCCAGAAGTTGTTGCAGTTTCAAATGTTTTTGGTATAAATGTGTTTTTTTTTTAATTGATGTGCATTGTAAAACCCAAAAAATTAAGAAAAAGGTAAAATTTACGCAGTTTTACACAAAACAAAAAATGGGCTGTATAAATTTGTTAGCATCATTTTCAAAAAGCTGGACTGGAGTTTGCAAAAATGTACCTGAGTATTTGGAAGGCGTCGCCTCCAGAGCCATCTGCTCCTCAATTTTAACCATTCTAACTGCTTTTACAACACAACCATCTACCCATTATGGAGCGGGAGAGGTAGGGTGGAGAGGAACACAGTGGCTGTTTTCAAATTTGCATACTATACTACCAGTACGTACTGATTTGCCCAAAATGCAGTATGCAGTATGTGAACAAATGCGAAAGTTGCAGTATGCCAAAACTACCCGGATGACCTACTGATCCGGGAAAATTTCTCAGTATGCATCGGACCAGTCTACCTGGCATACTGTTTCCCACAATGCAAAGTGCCTGGCAGCAGGTCTGAATTGAAAACGACGGAAACCTGAGAAAGTTTGTGCGAAGCAGTGGAACAATTCAAGTATAAAACCCTAAAATATCTTTTATATGGGGAACTTACATGGTATATGTTATCATTTCCCTATTAACATATTTGAACATATTTCCTGACAGACAGGCCGCAGTCTGTGAGGATCCATGACGTCTCTTCCTCTCCCATCATCCTCAATATCGGCTCCCCCCAAGGCTGTGTGCTGAGCCCCCTCCTGTTCACCTTGCTCACATATGACTGCTCAGTGATAAGCCCGAGCTGTCTGATTGTGAAGTTCGCAGAGGACACTGCTGTGATTGGACGCATCACAAACAATGACGAGTCCGACTACAGGAAGGAGGTGGAACACCTGGAGGGCTGGTGCAGAGACAACAACCTCTGCATCAATGTGAAGAAGACGAAGGAGATGATCGTGGACTTCAGAAGGAGCAGACATCTCCTCCCTCCCCTGCACATCGGAGGAACAGCGGTGGAAGTGGTCTCCAGCTACAAGTATCTGGGCGTGCACATCTCGGACGACCTCACCTGGAGCACCAACACTTCCTCTCTGGTCAGGAAGGCACACCAGCGGCTCTACTTCCTCAGGAGGCTGAGGCGCGCTGGACTGGGGAGCTCAGTCCTGACGTCGTTCTACAGGTGTGCGGTGGAGAGCATCTTGTGTTCCTGCATCACTGTGTGGCACGGCAGCTGCTCTGTGGCAGAGAAGAAGGCTCTGCAGAGGGTAGTGAAAGCGGCACAGAGGACTGTGGGATGCAGTCTTTCAACTACCATGGACATATACTCCTCCAGATGCAGGAAACGGGCCTCCTGCATCATTAAAGACCCCACCCATCCCGCACATGCTCTGTTTGTCCCTCTCTCCTCAGGCAGGAGGCTGCGGAGCATCAAGAGCAGGACTACCAGACTGAGGAACAGCTTCTTTCCTGAAGCTGTGAGACTGTTGAACTCTGGTGGTCCCCTTTAGTGCCCCCCCCCCGACAAATGAACACTGCAATTTTTGCACAGTTAATTATTTTATTCTGTCTCTTTGTTAAAAAGGCTAGTTGATTGTGTTCTACTTTTATTCTCTTTTTTATTGTATATTTGTATATATTTAGATTTATTATTCTCATTTCTATGATTGGGCTTGCTCCGGGACCAGGGTAACCTAATTTCGTCCCACCCATGTTTTACATGGGTTGTATGACAATAAAACTCCTTGAATCCTTGAATCCTTGAAATCATACCTGCATTATCAGATGCAGCTTTTCCATCATCTCTAAAAATGAAAGTCAATCCACTCCAGAATGAATTTTGCAGCAATATACATCCACATTTAAACACACACGTCCTCTGCAGTTATCACAAAAGATCAGAGGTCTCCTGGTAAAACTAATGCAGTTTAAAGTGCTTAGACCTATAAACATTTGTAATAACTGCAGAGGACGTCTGTGTTTTATCCTGCTCTGTGCGTTATATGCGACTTTTCAAACCCGAAAATTCCAACATTTTCCTTCAAACTCTAGAGTTTTTTTCCTGGAGAATTATTGATTCAATATTAATTAAGTTGTCCCAAGATAACTTAGCAATTATAAATTATAAAAAAGTCAAGAAAAATAATCCATCAGCTTTGCTCTCGCATTTCTCAAACTGGAAATAAGTGTAGCATACTACAAAACAGACCAAACAGAGCTGTCATACTATATACTACATTCAAATACAGTATGCAGTATGCAGTGTCTACTACATACTGAATTGGAAATTAGTATGTAGTAGGCGAATTCGAAAACGGCCATTGTCTACAGTCAAACATGGTGGAGGTTCAATGATGTTTTGGGTTTGTTTTGCTGCCTTCGGCACTGGGGGCCTTGACAGTGTGTAAGGAGTCAGGAAATCCAGAGATTATCAAAATCTTTTGGGCTGAAATGTAGGGCCAGTAGTGGAGGGAGAGAGCTCTGCTGAAACGGGGGAAGTTTGACAGTGGTGCAGTGGGAGAGATGACTATGGATTTACCAGTTTGCTTAGAAATCTTAAAAAGATGTTGAAAATTGACCTTGGTGGGTTCAGACTGTTGACTGTCGTTCATGCCTACAAGAACGATTTAGATGTTTAATCATGAAGGGCAAGACAGACTTAAGTTATGAATGATGTCCTGAACAGTGGTGCCAGGCAGGCAGGCAGAAAGTGGGGACATGAATGGATTTATCAGGATGTGAAACTGTCAGATTGCAAAAACACATTTGAAGGTACAGGACAAACTTTAAGCTATGAAATGGATCAGAAAAGACAAAAAGTGGAGCATTGTGCATTGAACAGTTGACAGTGCGGAATCAGAAATATTTGGGCCCAAAAACTTTTTCAGGTCAAACTGGTCTTAAATTTACAGCACTTCACAAAACACTTGTTGAGATATGTCTTTGTTGTTTGATAGGGTGCCTTCCTAACTTAACCTCCATCAGAGACAGTAAACATAAGAATGAGACAAATCAGTTTTCTTTATTTGTCAAACAACAAACAAAATATAGAACGTCTCCAGATCCAACGTGCAACTGTATAAAACATACTTTCCTTTAACAAAGCAAAGCAAACCACATCTTCTTCCGCTGACATATGATTCTCAGTGGCTACATTCTGTTCCCTCTTTTTAAATAAAAAAAGTGCTTTTTAAATACCAGTTCACCATCACTGACCCAGCACTGTCCTAACAACAAATTAGCATGAAACATAAGAGAGTTTTTATAGAGCTGAAAACAAACAAAAAAAAAAGACATCAAGCCTTAATTCTCCTGTGAAAGCGTGTGTCTGTGACTGCAGGAAGTGGGTGGAGGAAGTCAGAGCATGGCTCTGTACAGTGTGAGGGAATGACGTAAGAAATGGTCCTGCTCCATGCACACATGCAGATCCCTCAGCAGGACACGAGTCACTCTCTGAACACTTTGTCTCTGCAGCAGAGTCACCTGATGCAAAAAAGAAAACATTGACAAATTACTGCACGTACAATACACATTCGACCAGGTGCTGAAGAATGCACAGGTGTGCTTGTCTACTTATCCATCTCCAATTAAGATCATTCAACAGTGAAAACTGTTTCAGGCATGAAAATGAGTCAGGGGTGAAAAAGAACAGAAGTACAAAACCCCTATGGGGGTCTGGGAGCATGTTCCCTGTAAGGAAATTTTGAATATTTTGCATTTAAAAGCACCAATCTGATGCATTTTGAGAGACAAATCAAGCAAATTAAAAGACAGTATGAATGTCAGGGGTTGACATCGAGGTCAGTTTAAGGGCCAGCTGCAAAGCAAATGTACTTGTCCCACTATTTCAACTACTGGCCCAGGAATGTGTCTTTTGGTTTGAAAAATGAAGGTTCAACAATTTACTTCCAATGTTGGGAAAAGTAAAAGTTGTGATGCAAAAGGAATCAAAGCATTTTTAATTCATGAAGTTCTTCATCTCAAAGGAACTTTAAAGGGCCCATGCGTAGACTATTATTACATAGCCGTCTTTAGGTTCAACTCTTAAACCGTGTTAAGCTGATATGATGTAGACAGACCTAAACAATGCTGAGTGATCTAATGCTATTAATGAGCTGATCTCCTGAAATATATACACTACCGGTCAAAAGTTTTAGAACACCCCAATTTTTCCAGTTATTTATTGCAATTCAAGTCACTCAAGTCCAATCAGTAGCTTGAAATGATACAACGGTAAGTGGTGAACTACCAGAGGGTAAAATAAAAAGTAAGGTTACCCAAAACTGAAAAACAGAGTACGTTTCAGAACAATAACACAAAATGGGTTAACAATTGATAGCTGTCCTGCAGCAACGGAGGGTGACCAAGCCTTAAAATAGCTGGTACTACTAACTCATACAGGTGTTCCAAGTTTGCTTGATTACTAACAAGCCCCTCTGTCAGCATAAAAGCAGTGTTTGAACACAATGTGGTACCATACCCTTGTGAGCATCAGTTCAAGGATTCAAGGAGTTTTATTGTCATTCATCACATGTAAACATGGATGGAATGAAATTAGGTGACCCTGGTCCTGGAGCAAGCCCAATTGTAGAAATGAGAATGAATAAATTTATACAAATATATGAATAAAAAAGGGAATAAAAGAAGAACAATCAACGAGCCTTTGTAATAAATAAATAGAATAAAATAATCACAATCTGTGCAAATATTGCAGTGAGCTCTGGCAGACCCAAAGCCACAACTGAATCAGAGGACAAGTTTCTGAGAGTCAACAGTTTGCGTGATAGGCGGCTCACAGAACAACAGCTTCAAGCACAGCTTAATAGTGGTCGTAGTAAGAAAGTCTCTGTTTCAACTGTGAAGAGAAGACTTGGAGCTGCGGGTTTGACTGGACGAGTTGCAGCAAGAAAACCATTGCTAAGACGTCAGAATAAGACAAAGAGGCTTGCCTGAGCCAAGAAACACTGCCATTGGACAACTGAAGACTGGAAAAAGGTATTATGGACTGATGAATCAAAATTTGAAATCTTCGGTTCATCATGCAGGATCTTTGTACGGCGTAGAGTAGGTGAAAGGATGCTTCCACAGTGTGTGGCTTCAACTGTCAAACATGGAGGAGGAAGTGTGATAGTCTGGGGTTGTTTTGCTGGATCCAGGGTTGGTGACTTGTTCAGAGTGAGAGGCACCCTGAACCAAAACGGCTACCAACGGAAGTTGCCTCACGCTTTTTCTTGCCCACAGCCCTCAAGTTTGATTATATTGAGTTTATGATTATGATTATATTAAGTTTATAGTTAAAGCTGTTGAGGTTATACAGCTTAGAAGAGATCAATGATAAGTTAAGTTATGAATTATTATCTGCATCATACCTCAGCAAACTCCAGCGGTCTTGTCTGAGTTTTTTTCAGCTTTGTCTCCTTCAACTGTTCCATTGTTTCTCTTTTGTGAACATTTTGGACGACCTTTTGTTTGAGAACCAGAAGTTTAAAAAACATAAGAACGAGGAACCATGTGCTCTGCAGTCGTGTCCAAGAGTAAAATCTGATGTTTTTAGCGCACTGACAGGGAAAGAAAGAGAGTGTAGCGGAGCAATCAAAACAAAATGGCAGTATACAATCGTATGGACATGACGTGATTGTGTGTTTCCCAAAAGTTTACACCCCCCAGCAGAATTTCTGATTTTTGGCCTTTTCTAAGAAAATATAAATTGCAAATCAAAATCCTTTCTATCACGCATGGTTGGGTGAAGACATTTATTGAAAAAAAATAATTTACTCTTTTTAAATCCTTAAATCATAATGACAACAGAAACTTCAAAAATGACCCTGTTAAGAAGTTTACTGGTGGTTTTGGCCATTCTGCTGGAGGGGGTGTAAACTTTTAGGCACAGCTTTAGGACACCTATTTTGGTTTCAAAAGGAGAACAAATTTCACCAAAAAGTGGGTGATTTTCATGCCTGTGTCTAAATACTGAACATATCAATGGGATGTGTACAGCATGTGCAGGAATGCATTAGTACCCACCATGAGCATGCACAGACAAAAAAACATGGAGGTGTAAAAAGTATTGATATAGCACTCAGTGCTAATCAGCCTGCACTCATAATCCTTTTCTTGTTCCAGCCCCATGCCTTCTGTCATGGGTGTGTCAGTAAGATGAGGTAAAACCTTGAAGAGGTAGACGTTGCCTTTTGGCTGTTAGATGAAAGAGGAAGACACCAAGCAGGCAGCTCCGCTGGGTAATGGAGTTCAAAAGCAGCAGGGAGTAAGTTAACAGTTAACACAACCTCATCTCTAAACCCTTCAGCCTTGAGGGCCTGTACTTAAACACACAGAGAATTAAAGAGTCAATGAGCTAAACTAACAGTCTGAAGCATTTGGTGGGCTTTAAGAAGGTCCCTGCATCAGCGGAGAAGGGACCAGCCTTTGAAAACATGTTGCTTTCTCCACAATCAGGGTTGCAGTTGGTTTTGTTCTGTGATGAAGTGAAGACATATTTGAGGTGATCTCAGAACCTGTTACTCTGAGGACAACACTGTCTCTGGTGGAAGCTGTAATCAAATCCTTACTAAAAATGTATGTGCCCAAAAAAATGTGAAATGGTGTGTGCACAAAATGATTCAGATTTATAAAACCATTTGTACACACACCTGCACACAGTGCTCCCTTTATAAACCAGGATCCACTCAGGGAAGCGCGCACATGGAGAGGCCACAACAGTATGTCTGAAATGTTCACATTAACTGGACCCACACTGACTTCATCTATCTTCAGTGAGGACACATCAGTCAGCAGTCTCCCAGTCTACATTATTATTAGTCAAAGTTTGATCCACCGACAAATACTTTTAACTGCTGGTCAGATTTTTAGGTGGGAAACTCCATCTACTCTTTGACAAATGATGAGGATACAAACCCTGATGATCATGTCAGGGACACCCTGACTAAATCTCCACACCTGAATTATTTACAGAATAAAAACCTTCAGCTGGTAAAAATGTACTGAGTATGGAGGAGGCAAACTACGTGAAGTCCCCTCTGTGTCTCTGTGCAGTCTGGCGGTCTTGAAGCAGAAATCTTATTTAAACTAAAAATACACTTGCTCATAAATTAATGTTTAAATAAATAAATAAAAACTGGTAGATCTATGATTTCTATGTAAGCCTCATTTTTAACTCTACGGTTCTGTGAGGTCCATCCAGAATAATAAAGGCGGTGGTGCTTCGGAAATACGTAAGTAGCGAAGGTGTATTTTATTCCTTTTTGTACATTTATACATCATAAAGACAGTGACTCAATGGAAACAGCCCACTACATGTGCGATTATAGCCTAAATTGGAAGGTTGGTTTAAATGAGGTGGTCAGAGGTTACTGTCATATCGTTCTTTACTGTTGACCCATGTCCAAACCATATCTTAATACAACATCAGCATTGGTTTGGAAGGCAGTTTAAGTTAGGGTCTGCATTTTCTAATAGAATAAACGTTAACTTCTACAGGAATAATTCTGCTCAATCTTCATCTCTAGGCCTCTGTACATGTGTGCCAGTGTCTGCCCCACCCCCTTCACTGCCCCCTCTTCTGCCTGTATGATGATGTTTTGGTTGACTCAGGACCATTTCTAGGCAAGGAGTAGGCATGGTGACCAGCAAATCACAGCGTGCCCAATGCGCAAGTACCTCTGCGTGCTGATGCTAGTGAGTGAGTGAGGGAAGGTACCCCGAGTGGCTACGATAGGAGCCACAACATGAAGAAGGGATGATACAATATTTTCAGAATACCTAATTTTCCTGCAGGAAGTCAGGTGAACGGCTCTTGAGTCTCTCCGATGTGGAAACATGATGCTGCAGGTGCTCACTGGGCTGATGAGTGTGGTGATGTAGCTTCAGTTGGAGGCAGTGAGCATGCACTGCTGTTGGCACTGAGCAATGGATGAGGTGACCCTACCTTTAACCTATTTCGTTTTCCTGCATCAACCTTCAGCAAGGCATTGCAGTGATTATCACACTGTCACATAAACTACAGTACAAACAGATTTTCCACAAATGTCAGAAATTATGTTCTGTAATACTATGTTTCGTGACAGACAACTCATATTTGGGATCATTAAAGCCTGGAAACGGTTTTCTTATCTCAGTTACAATAATTTTTAAGATCACAGATAAACATTAGATGTTTCATCTGAGTCTGGCAAATCAAGTCTGAGATACTTAGAAGTAGTAGTAGGATTAGTCGTTGTTTGAGTTTGAACAATTCCAGTCCCAATTCCAATTCTGGTGCCACAATTTGATTATGGTTCCTAATGATTCTTCATTCTTATTTTTTTGAAAGGCAGAGTCAAAAAGTTTACATGGTATATATGAGAGCCAAAACCAGAGTCCTTTTGGGATGAAATTTCTGAACTTCTAATGGGCTGAGATTTGTGCCATTAGAAAATGAATTTCAATTCAACTTAAAAACGCAAATCTGATTTAATGTTTTCAAATTTTATTTATTTGCTTAGGAATTGTACTTTGCCCTCCTGAAAATTCAACTGTCTATATTCCTTTAAGGGGCTGTGAGGACTTTTTATGTGATCTTGAAAAACTCTGATATCTAGACATATGCCTGATCATTACCCCAAGTTAACATGAAATCATCAACACTAAAACAGGTTATTTCTAAATGCCCAGCTTCCTGATTAGGTCAAACTAGACCAGAAGGATTTGTGGTAGGTCGTAGTGTCTATGACAACACCAAGCTAGTTCATGAAGTCATCAGTGAAAAGAGAGATCTGAGTTTGTCTCTGCTGCAAACAATTTCTGTGATTTATTTAGTAGTAATTAGTGGACACTACAGCTCAACTGTCCGACAGAAAAAGGACAGAAAAGCAGAGGAACACTTAACAGGAGAGTTAAGGCTAAAGGCTAAAAAAAATGACATAGATGCTAAAACAGGGGTTAAGCTGTGTGTGATAATTCACAACAGGATTCACTAATATTAGATGATACCGGTAGGTCTCAGAGCACTGGGCTGTGAGTAGCACAAATGTAGCCAGCTACTACTATGCTGCTAAATTATGGTACAAACTTTCAAAGTTTGCTTGTCATGTTTCAAACAACAGGGCTATGTAATTGTTGATAAATACATTACCTTGTTGCATTGTATCTGGAACTAAGTTATCTTGAACTAAGAAAAGTCATTTTAAAAAGAAGGCTGAAGGGAGTCGCTGCAATCCACTTCATATATTCTCCTCCACACAATCCTTTTGAACTAAAAAAATAACTTCAGTTTGTAAATTTAAGATTAAGTGTTACAATTCAATTTAAGTTCAGCGTGGCAAAACTGTTATGTCATCTACATTGATGAGGAAGAGGAAGAGAGCACAGATTCAGAGTGATCTCTTCATGCCTGCTTTTAACGTTGGTTGATTTATGTTTGGTAACACTTCATTTGAAGGGGTATGCATAAAACTGACATGACTCTGTCACAAAAATGACATGACATCTGTCATTAAGTTTAAGGAGGCTTCATGCACATTTATAGATGTTGTCATGTGGTCAGTTTTGTTACCTTTAATACATGCATAATTTTGACATGGATGACTCAGACCAACCTGGCCTTCAGTCTTCTCCAAAAGTCTCTTCCTGCGAGGCCCGATGGCAGCCAGAGCCGTGAGGTTTGCTTCTCTTTGCTGTAGCTGGACTTCTTCCATTTTTTGTAGCTGAAAAGACACAACATTTGAGTTGGCAGTAGGAAGTTGTCTTCAGAGTAGGGGGCATGTCCAGTCAACTGGTGTGTCACTGTCTGTGTCTGAGTCTCTGCCTGTCTCTTGGTCTGTGGCCCTGTCTGGGTCTCTTTCTGCCTGTGTCTGTCTCTTTCTCTGTGTCTCTGTCAATGTATCTGTTTGTGTGTCTCTCTGTCTATGTCTCTCTATGTCTCTCTATGTCTCTCTATGTCCATGTCTCTGTGTGACTCTGTTGAAATTAGTTAAAGGAAAAGAATTAGAACACATGTAATCATAATACATATCCTCTTAAATACAGTTAAAATACTAATATCAGTTCTTTTTCTGAGTTCATAGGTGTGAATTGATCAAAGAAACTCAAATTTCATCAGTTATCAGCTGATAAGTAAAGCAAACTGACTTTGTCACAGGGACTTGAACTTGGGTTTAGTATCAATCATACTGACTGTGTTTTTCATGCTGTTCAGACATTGTGGCGATTTTCCACACCACCTACTACACTAGCAGTGCCTATTGATTTGGTAGAAATTCAGTATGTTGTAGACAGTATGCAAAAACTTGCAGGATCTGCAATATGCAAACAATTCCTGAATGTCCTGTTGATAAAGAAAGATTTCTCAGTATGCTGCAGACTAGTCTACCTGGCATTCCAAAATGTTTCCCCTGATGCATGGAAAAATGATGGTTTTTTTAATGTTTGATGCAGGGGCACTCAGGTTTGGTGAATATTCATCACCTACTGGAATAAATCAGCATTACAAAAACAGTACAACAACAGTAATGTTAGACGGTCTGTGAGTGAAGTGAAATGAAAGTAACACCAGTAAATGTGCTCACCTCATATCATGAAAGAGATGTTTACTTCTACAAAATCCATAAAAGCCCATGTAAATCACTTATTCACTTTTTTCTTTCTAATCAGCAGCTTTCGTGGGTAATATGGACAGTTCTATCAGCTGTAAAAAAAAAAAATCAGTCCGTTCCTGATTTATTTTCAAGAAATGATAGCTTTTGGTATGAGATGAAAAATTTGGTGATTGTAATGTAATGCACTCCTATCCTTTTACAAGTTTTATAAAAACTAGACTGTGAAATCTCTCCCTGAATTTGTTGTTTTTCTAAATGAATTTAAAATGTTCCTTAAACCATTGAAAATAAAAGGACAAAAACCACACAAAAACATACAATTACTTGAAAAAACTCCTCGCTGAAATGTAATTACCATTACTTTCCATTGCCTAATTGTGTTTTTTTTTATTTTCTATATATTTCATTTACTTTGTCTTGTTTGAACTTTACCTTCCCTTGTGATTTTGGCCTGATGACATGCACACAAGTTAACACAAATGGGTTTGAATGGCTACGAAAGATCACCTGTGATCTATTTGCTTGTAATCAGTGCAAAGTCAGTGAGTTTCTGAGCTCTTGACAGATGCGTGGATCTTGCACTGCTGCACTGACATCTCTGGATTCTGAGCCATGGGAAAGCAAAACAAAACTGTTAAAGGATCCACAGGAAAAGTTCATTGAACTGTACAAAACAAGAAGGGGTTGTAAAAAGATATCCAAGGAATTGAGGATGCCAAAAAGCAGAGTTAAAACTCTAATTAGGAAGTGTAAAATGAGGAATTCTGTTGTAACCAAACCACAGACAGGCAGACCAACAAACATTTAAGCCACAAATGCCATGGAAATTGTTCGGAATGCAAAGAAAAAACTCACAAATAACTTCAGCTGTAATACAGGGCTCTCTGAAATTTTTTTTCAAGATGCACAATAAGGAGGCACTTGAGGTAAAATAGGCTGCATGGTTGAGTCACCAGAAGAAAGCCATTTCTACACAAATGCCACAAAATATTTCACTTACAATGCACCAAACAGCACAGAGACAAGCCTCAAGACTTCTGATACAAAGTCATTTGGAGTGATGACACCAAAGTTGGACTTTTTAGCCATAACCATGAACGTTACATTTGGAGAGGAGTCAACAAGGCCTATGATGAAAGGTCCACCATTCCTACTGTGATACACGGAGGTGGATCACTGATGTTTTGGGGATGTGTGAGCTACAAAGGCTCAGGAAACTTGATCAAAACTAATGGAAGGATGAATGCAGCATGTTATCATACTGGAGGAAAATTGCCCCTCATCAGCCCAGAAGCTGCGCATGGGCAACATATATGGACATTCCAACATGACAATGAACCAAAACAAAAGGCCAAGTCGACCTGCCATTGGCTACAGCAGAATAAAATAATACAATATGCAACAATACAACAGAATAATAAGGTTCTGGAGAGGCAATCTCAGTCTCCTGACCTCGATATCATTGAGTCGCTGGGGAGAGACCTTAAGCCTGCAGTTCATGCAAGACAGCCCAAGAATTTACAGGAACTGGAGGCTTTTTGCCAAGAAAAATTAGCGGCATTACGATTTAAAAAGTGGTGTAAACAAAGTTGTTTGTTAATGAATGGCTTCACCCAACCACTAACCATAAGTGAAAGAAAGGTTTTTGTTTTATCATTCATATTCTCTGAGAAAAGGCCAAGAAATCATTAATTCTGCTGGAGTATGTAAACTTTTGAGCACAACTATATACTTATATCTATCAGCTCTGCTTTCCAAACACAAAACTAGAGTAACATTCTACACATCAGACCCAACAGAATAGGAATACAACATTCTACATGCAAGAGTAGTAGGCAGTATCTACCATTCACTGCATACTATATTGGGGGGTAGTATATAGTGGGCGGTTTGGAAAATAGAGATTTGAGTTAACCTCAAAAGGCTCACTCATAGGTCATACAATTGTGTTAGAGTGTGTGTGTCTATATATCTGTAGGTAAACAGAAGCATGCATGAGTGTATTTGTGTGATGCAATAGTTGAGTGGGTGTGGGTGGCAGCAACATCTCATGTGAATGATTTATTTCTGTTCCTGTAGAGATCCTTCCTGGCAGCGTGGTGGCTGGGAGCTCACAGAAGCCTGAGAACAGAGAGCAGCCCTGGGTGGTCTTTCATGCCCCTTTAAATAACCAAACTGCTACCAGAGCCTCTCATTCCTTTAACGCTTATTCCTGCAGTGCCAGAAAACATGACAGTCCATACTCCTCTGCATTACTGAATCTGCAATTAGCATGATGAACAGCAGCTATTAGACAATTGAAGAACACAACATGTCTTGGAGGAGATTGGATCAACCTCTGGTGTTGCCAACTGGACTGACTTAACAAGACATATGTAACCCCAATAAGCCATACTCCAAAACTAGATATCAACTTATGAAGTGAATCCAGGGTTTTCCTGTCTTGATTAGTTATGATGACATGGAAGGGGTGGTGTTTGCAGTCTCTGACCTATCACAATCATAAAGAATCATTGCAGGGCAACCCACCGTGCCATGGAGAAGCAGTCAACTGTTCTTCTTCAAAATACAAAGAGTTTGAACACATTGTCCAGGACAAAAGCTACACAAAAGTCAGGAAGTAATGCTGACAGACAACTGACAACTCTTACATTCACTTCTTTATAGACTCAGCTCAGTTTTGAGTTGGAATATGAATTCCTCATCCTGACAGTCTGACAAGTAGCCCTTTCATAGATTCATGTTTGTGACCATTACGATTAACCTCATTATTTCAGATGCATTGACGAGGATGTGTTACATTGGTACATATGCACATATGACTCCTGCAGTTGACAAATGTAGCTCAGTCCAACTGATGAAAATCTGTATCTTTGGTTCAGGGTGTCATCAGGACATCTAGGATAGCATAAATCTAAAAAAACTCTTTCTCTCCAAAGTGTTCCTCTCAAGCCGGCAAGCCGTTTTACAATAGAGTTGATGGGTAAGGAGGTGGTGCTTTTATCCAGAACAGCATGCAGTGTCATAGTGATTTATTCCTGTAAGAAGTGAACCAGTGCCATAGGATGGAAAATCCAGGTTTAACCCTGAAGTCTGTAGTTACCTTGATAAAATAAGATCCAACTTTAAAGTACGGGCATCTGAGCCTTAAAGTGCCAGTCTGCACAGTTTTGCTTTTGACAATACAAAAGGTCAGAAAATGTCCTGAAGCAAGTGTGTTGGCCCATTTTTCAGTAATACTTGGAACTTTCATGTATGAGATCAAACAGTTTGAATTGAAGAAAAACACAAAAAACAGAACTGAATTTTGGAGGTTTAGTCGGCATGTTATTAGGGCTCGAGCAACCGGAGGAGGGCGAAGGCCCTCTTGAAATCATAAGGATTATTATTATCGTTTGTTTGTGCCGCTCTAAACCCAAATTGCGTGCCTTTCGCTTGAAAAAAAGAGCATTTAGCATTTAGCATAAGCTACAAATGCTAGCCCTGCCAACTACTTTGACCTACAAGTCTGAAATGTTTTGGCTAACACAACCATGCCTAGACCTACAAAAAATTCTCTTGGGACAACTCTGAATTTCACACAGTAAGTTCGGAAATTTGGCCCAAAAGTCGGAATTTGACGATTTTTAGGGTAGGTATTTGAACGAACTTGTCCTAGGGTTTTTGTCCGATCAGCTTCAAATTTCTCATGTGTATACTACACACAGTGACGACTGAAAGTGATTAAAAGATTGTTATAATCTTCAGGGGTGTGGCAACTAGAGAGCACCAGAAAAAAATAATTTTTTACATTCTCCGATTTGTATGAAAATTTTTGGGCACGTTTATCACTCCAAGACCTTCACAAAAATGTAAAATGTTAAGGCAAAACAATAATTTAAAGTTCCGAAATTTTACATCAAAGTTGACCATTCTATATACAGTCATTGGGTCAGACATGCACACAAGTCGACGCTTTTTAAAATTAAAGCCGCGAGCGGCGAGGAGCGAGGGCCCGTGTATCACCGCTTGCGGCTTTAATTTTAATTTAAATTTATAAAAACCTGATCATGCGTACGCCACGTTTAACCCCATGTTTCATAAATCATGTGGTCGTTAAAGGGTTAAACCCCTAGTCAGTGGTATAACATTAGTATAGATGGGCCTATATCATTTTATACATTACGGTTGCTAAGCACCGCTTGTTGCAGAAGCTCTGCCTTTTTTTTTTTTTTTTTTAACTCTCTCTTTTCTTCTCGTTTATTACCTTCAAATTTGGTGCTTGCTATTTCTTTTTATGCCTTATTTGGTCATGGACACCCAACTTCCTATGTGTCCAACCATTTTTTACCCTTTTCTGTTCCTGCATGCGTCCTACCTGTAACCATGGTGGCATCATGTTTTTTCATAAAGTGCTAACTGGTGCTAGGCCCAAGCTAGAGACAAGGAGTTAGGATGATGTGCCGGTACTTCTGTGTGAGCTCTAAGCCACAACATGGACCCTTCCTTCCATCCATCACTATGGGGAATGTAAGATCTGTCTCTAATCAGATGGAGCAGCTAACAGCGCAAACCCAGCACCAGAGAGATACCAGAGGGCAGAGTAGCATCATGCACATCAAAGAGGCATGGCTAACAGAGCTAATCTCGGACACAATGCCACAATGGACAGATTTCACCTGCTGTGAGCAGACAGGAAACAGGAGAGAGAGACTGAACAGACTGGTGAAGAAGTCCACTTCAGTCCTGGACCCTGAGGAGGTGGAAGGCTAAACAGAGCAAAGCTGTCATCTCTGAGGGACTTTTCTAATTAATTGATAAATTAATCATTTTCTACTTCTACTTTTCTAAGTGCCACCCAGTGGCAGCTTGTTGCAACAGCTCTGTCATTGTTGTTCTTTTTTAGTTGATACTTATGTTATCATATTTATTATATATTCTTGGAACTTTTGCACTTTCAATTTTGCTTACATTGCTGCTGTCCTGCTGACTTTGAATTTCCCTTCATAAGATGAATTAAGTTTTTTACCTATCTCATCTTTACTCACAACTATGATCAAGCAGCTAGGTAAAAAAAAACAACAACTTTATACATGAGCACATGCAGTAAACAGTGTAGAGTGTTGATGGAGATGGGTGACCCTGTGATGGTCTGCTTTATCTTTTGGTAGTTCTTCCCGTACCTCTTTGGCTCTTTGCTTTAGCTGCTGCTGCTGAGGATCCTCACTCTGAGAGCGGTTCTGTGATCACAGAGGTTTTTCACTGGGTGAGCAGCATGAAAGGCAAAGGGTGAGGGTGCTTTCACAGTTCTGAACATAAACTTACCCTGGCCAAACGCAGTAGTCTGTCTCTCTCCTCTTCATCCTTCTTCCTCTTTTTGAAACGCTCCACTTCCTCAATAAAGCGAACCTGGGAACGCACATCACTCACCTGGGCATGCCAAGAGTCCTCCTGTAGTCTCACACAATCACATGAAACACAGGGACAGAGAGGGAAAGGGGTATTTAATATCAATCAGTGGCTGATTGTCCGTGGAGGCTTCATGTACAACAGCATGATGAACCATCTGCCCATCACAGGGCAGCTACCTGGGCTTTTCCCCTCGTCAGTCCTATTCTTTGGCTAGTGTCTAAGCTAGCAGAGAAGCAAAGGACTATAGTGACCATGGGTCAATGTACCATGTACCCAGGGGTGTTTCTAGGGTTTGTGAAGATGAGGGGCTGAGGCCAGAACATCAGGGGCTGTCACACAGTAGCGGCTGGCCAATAGAGGACGCTCAGGTGCCACCCTCCCCAGTGAAGTGTGTTTCTATTTTTACGTTTTATTTATTTCTATTATAGATGTATTTCATCAAAGCAAAAAAGTATTATATCAATAAAATTATTTATTTTCAAGTAATATGTATTAAAAATACATACACACATTAATGTTCATTTAAAATGTGGGAAAAGCACATAGGTCTGTTCGACTATGCTCCATGGAGTAGAGATGAATAGTCAATAAGGAACTGTCACCGGTGCAAGATACTCGCATAGAAACATGCATTTAGCCAATCAGTGTTGTAGAAATGAATCCCTTAAGGGCGCTTCTGAATCTCCCTTCGGGTAAATTTGGTTATTCTCAGTGGTTGAGGTCTGATGGTGTTAAAATGATGGATGCTGACACTGCAAACAACTCTATTAGCTCCTTCCTCCAAACGCTTTTTTAGGGGAGAAGTTTGTGTGGAAAAAGTGGATAAAAACAGGTTCATTTTGTCAGAGACAATTGACTGTGTAAAAGTCTGCTTTGGAATTGACTCTGTGTGGTCACAGTGAGACTGAACTCTCTGACAGTCCTGGCGTTTTCAAGGGTTTGGTAGATTCTGTTGCTGAACAGTTTGCTGGAGGAGTGTCTGAAGACAGTGACTGTTTTTAAAGGCACCTTTAAGACAATTCAAAACAAACTCTAAGATTGCACGCTGCCAGTTCTTAAAGATCACATTCTGGATGAAGTATGCAATGCCAACTATCTTGCTATTCAGGCAGACAACTGACATTCCCACCCACCCAATAAGTTGTAAATAAGATATCAGACACACAAACACGTTCCCTTTTCTCGTATATAAAAGTTTTGGTACACACGCACACATGTTGCACTTGCACGTGTCTTTGTATGTAGGTTATTTAAGCTTTTCAGAAGTATGTGGCTGTATGCAATATTTGTGCGTGCAGTAATCTGTTACCTTTTTTTTTTCTTTTTCGAATTAATAATGACACTTTTTCACAGAGCAGTAGTGTCCTGCAGTTTGTGTCAAATTGTCTGGGGATGGTTCTTAAAAACTGAGTGTGATACGGCCCCACCTAGAATATTTTTCACCAGCCACCACTGCTGTCGCAAAGACCTTACACGTGTTATTAATACATCAAGAACACAATAATCTTTCTTCTGTTCTTTTCCTGTCAGAGTCCAGCATGTTTCCACCATTATTACGAAACTAAATATATCACAGAAGTCTTTTTCAGCAGAGAAAAACACAGATATGCGCCTCTCGGAGTCCAAGACCAATTTCTCTAAGAAGACAATAAAATGTATCATATCGTGTATCGTATCTTAGATATCTCTTCTCACTGCTAAACTTCATCAGCTAGTGTGGTGTTGCAATAGAGACACTGGCATGCCATAAATCAATCTGGTCCAATCTAAGCCGTAAATCGGGGGATCAGAGAGCTAGGAATTAGCATTTAGAAACAACCTATTTTGGTGCACATCTCATCTCATTTTAAGCTGTGGATTATGACCAGGTATATATCAAGAGATAAGACTTTGTCAGGATTACTTATTGAGTCTTCACAGTCTCTTTAAAGAAATTTTAAATGGAAAAAAATAAAGATATAAGTGGAATTAAGAAGTGAAGAGGAATTATCTGTTGAAACTATAGATGGATTGTGAAATGTTTCCTCAGTCAGTGAAAAGTGTTTAGTAAACGTGCAAAGTTACAGTCATGGACAAAAGTATTGGCAGCCCTGGAATTCGTCCAGAAAACACACTATTTCTCCCAGCAATTGTTGCAATCACAAATGTTTTTGGTATGAATATGTTTATTTCCTTAATGTGCATTGGGAAAACACAAAAAGCTGAAGAAAAGTTAGAATGTGTAAACGTTGACTCTACCTTTGCACTGTGTGTCACACCAAGCATGGAGAAGAGAAAGAAAAGCCGAGGAGTCTGGGCACTTCAGACGCAAAATTGTTGAAAAATATGAACAATCTTCTTCTTAACCATGCAAGGTCATCTCCAGAGATCTTGAAGTTCCTTTGTTTACTGTGTGTAATATAATCAAGAAGTTTATTATCCATAGAACTGTGGCTGATCTCCACTGATGACGACAGAGGAGAAAAATTGACATAAGAATTCAACACAGTATAGTTTGAATGGTGGATAAACATCCTCAGACAACTTCCACACAAATTCAAGCTGTCCTACAGACCCAGGGAGCAGAAGAGTCAGCTCGGACCATACGTCATCATTTGAGTGAGAAGAAGCAAGAGGGGGGAGAACCCCACAGCTGACTAAGACAAATAAAAAAGCCAGACTGGAGTTTTCAAAAATGTACCTGAGTAAGCCTCAATCCTTCTGGGAGAAAGTTTTGTGGACAGATGAGACTAAAGTAGAGCTTTTTGGAAAAGTAAGTCATTCTACTGTTTACAGGAAACAGAACGAGGCCTACAAGAAAAGAACAGTGTCTAAAGTCAAACATGGTGGAGGTTCAGTGATGTTTTGGGGATGTTTTGCTGCCTCTGGCAATGGGAGCCTTGACGGTGTGAAAGGAGTCATGAAATCTGGAGATTATCAGAATCTTTTGGGCTGCAATGTAGGGCCTAGTGTCAGAGCTTGGTCTGTGTAGGGGTTCAAGGGTGTTCCAGCGGGACAGTGACCCAAAAATACCTCAAATAGCATCAAGAAATGGTAGGAGATGAAGTGCTGAAGGGTTCTGAAGTGGCCATCAATGAGTCTGGTTCTAAATCTAATTGATCTATGGAGAGATCTTAAAATTGCTGTTGCAGGAAGGCACCCTTTGAATATGAGAGACCCAGAGCAGTTTGCAAAAGAAGAGTGGTCCAAAACTCCATCTGTGAGGTGTAAGAAACTTGTTGACGGTTATAGGAAGTGACTGGTTTATTTATTTCTTCCAAAGGGTGTGCAAGCAAATATTTAGTTGAGGGTGCCAACAATTTTGTCCGGTCCATTTTTTGAGTTTTGTGTGAAATTGTATCAATTTTGGCTTTTTTCTTTGTAATGGTAAACTGCAAATGACCAGTACTTATATTGCGCTTGTCTAGTCTTTCTGACCACTCAAAGCACTTTACACTGCTCGTCTCTTTCACCCGTCCATGCTGCGTTCACACACTGATGGCAGAGACTGCTAATCAGACTGCCACCAGTTGAGGCTAACATTCATACCCATCCACACACCACTTAACGACAGTGGGAGACATTTGGAGTTCAGTGTCTTGCTCAAGGTCACTTTAGCATGTGACTGTAGAAGCTAGAATCGAACCCACTAACCTTTGATCTAGGGGTGCAATGATTTGTCAACGTCATTGATCAATAATGGAATTTGTCGCCGACTATTTGGTAATAGTCAGTGACATCATCACTCGGAAGCAAACAGGCGCGGGTCAGTGCGCCTGTTGACCGGCATGCAACAGGACGTGGAAAATGGCAGTGACAACACCGCAAGCTAAATCATAGAAAGTATGGGAATATTTCACCCTGAACACGCCAAAGACTTGTTTAACATGCTCGATTTGCAAAGCAGACTTAGCGTTTCATGGAAGTACATCTGTGATGCGGGAGCATTTTAAGCAGAGGCGATTGCTATATGACTGCAAGGGAAGCCCAGCTTCTGCTAAAATTTAAAACAAAAAAAACATTTCATTTACCAAACATGCGCTAGAACGCGTTCATCTTTTGTTCAGTATCAGCTTCTTATCACAGGAAACGGACATGACTTCTTTCTTGTTCATTCCTGCAGCTGCAGTGTTTTACACAGACGGACAGTCAGCTTCTCTGGGCTTCAATGGGAAAGCATAGAGTGGGTTGTTCCACTACGCGAAACTGGACAGTGGGCTTTGTCCCGCCCATCTGAAGTTTCTTAGCTTCTCTGGAGGTTTATGGGGCAGTGGGCGGGCCCAGGCGCTCGGCTTCTGCGTGATGATTGGATGATCTATCTGAGGCTAAATCTCTTTTTGATTGACAGTGAAATAAGCGAATCAGCTATACTGAAGTATAAACATTCCCAGGAGCATTTTCAAAGTGTGTCATTTCCTGTTCTAGACTGATCCAGAGACTTTACTGATCCCCAGCGACTTTGTCTTAGTAAAAAACGGCAAGAAAAGGCAGAGAGTGTATAATTTACATATAAATAAACAAACGTTCATGATTTAGACCAGGAAAAAATGAGCTTCCCTTCATTGAAAGAGCAGCAGCTGCCACTGGTAGGAACCCTAGATGGTGCAGACTGCGACTCTCCACCGTAAGAAGGTCAAAAACGGAGAGACAGGGTTGTATGAAAAATAGCTTTAACTATCACGAAGCCAGCTAAACTTTGTTTATAGAACTGTGTGCAGGTTTCTAGAATCAAGAACAATAACATTGTGTGGACGATGATAATCTAACAGCATATTTGCGTGTAAAAGAGTAATTGTTTGTTTACTGCAGTCATTTGGCATGTTTTTTGTTCACATAAAAAAAGATATTTGTTTTTATATCAGTACTTTGCCAGTTCATTGTTTTATTTGGAAAAAACTTCTGTACCATGCATAAAATGCACTATTCTTTTTGAGGAAGTTAGACAGCGTTAGTATTGTTACAAGGGCCAACAATAGGTCCACTCCATAATCCGATTAGTTGACTAATCGTTAAGATAGTCGATAGATTAATCGACTATTGAAATAGTCATTAGTTGCAGCCCTACTTCGATCGAGAGACGACAACTCTACCACTGAGACACAGCTGCCTTCAGCTTTTTGTGTTTTTCTAATGCGTATCAAGGAAATAAACACATTTATACCAAAAATGTTTGTAACTGCCACAATTTCTATGAGAAATTGTGTATTTTCTGGTAAAAACCAGGGGGTGCCAATACTTTCGTCTATGGCGGTATAACATGGCTCTCTCCTGGTTGCTGTATAAAGCTGCCATTCAACAGGAACAGCATTTATCATTTGTATGCATCTGTGTATCTCAGCCTGACCACATCCAGCTGAAAGGTGAAGAACTGCTGTCTTTGGGTCAGAGCAACCTACCTTCAGGGATGTTTTGCGATGTTCTGCTATCAAAGTGAGCTTTTCCAGCAGCCCACGGAGACACTCCTGTGTAGCATGAGAAACCAAAGCTACAACGTCTGGGCCCACTTCAGTTACTCCAAGTGCCTGTCCTAACAGAGCACACAAAACCACAGGCAGCTGAGTCACCAAAGCTTCCAAACAAGCTGACACAGGATAACCTTGCTTATCTGAGCCAAGGGTAAAAGTCAAGTACAAGAAAACATACATATATACTAAAGATGGGTGTGCACAACACAATAATCGGGCTGATTTTTGTCCAGATCTCCTTTTATTACAATCAAAGCCAGTAAAGGCCTGGTGTTTGCAAATGATATCCCATCTGATTCTCCTGTAGTGTAAGGTGTGTTTAGAAGGATTTTTTTCTGGTTGGATCCACTTGCAAGGCTTCAGCAGGACAGATCGCAGATAGTGAACATGTTTGATATTTGAGACTAAGGGCGCGGTCACACTGGCCATCCGTGCCGCGCCGTACTCAAGTACTATTCACCCCCCACAGCGCTACTCTCCCCCAGGACAGTACGGCCTGCAGTCACACTACTACAACATGAACAAGGCTTCAGCACGGTTGCAGGCACATGCAAGGCCGTTGACGTCACTATGGAGCGTCTGTCTACAAGACGTGGTTTCATCAGATTAGAGAGCAGAGAGAACATTGTTACAACTCACTTTTGGGCTCCTGTTAAGTTGTTTTGGACTGACACAGCCCTCCAACCCTCGGCCATTGTTTAAGAGGAGAGGAGCGGTCACGGTGATCATATGTCATGCATAATCCATCATGTACGTGCAGCGCTCGCCCTAGCGTACCAGTACATGAAATCGTGCCCCAGCCTGGCCCGCCTCCTCAAGGTGTGCTGAGCCAATCGAGCCGTGCTTTATGTCTGAAGCGTGCCCAAGCATGGTACGGGTGGTCAGTGTGACCGCGCCATAAAAATTCTGCTGTGTAGTGTTCTCTAAGTGGAGCCGCAACAAGCGTATAATATCACGTGTCCCGGAACAAGAGCAAATGAAGGGGTGAGCTGACTCAGCTGACTGAAGTCACAGGAATTAAAACCAAATAAAACACGTGGAGCTGGTGAAAGTTAAAGTTTTTTGGACTTTCAAAATGGAAGACCAACAAGTTGATTTTGGCAACAGCATGAATGTTGATATTATGTTCCATCCAAAACTTACCACAATAGGATGGACAAGAGACGAGTTGGACAGAAATTACTACTGCAACAAATGCACTCGGTGAATAATCATTAACAGCTACTGAGCACAATAATAACTGCCCTCTTTAAGCATTAGAAGAGCTGTTTAAAAATCCATCTCATCCAGTCACTTGAATTTACTTTTGTCACACACTTCAGTCACTCTTGTGTACACCAAAGTCACGTTTTACTATGCAAGATTTTGGATGTTGAGTGTGAAGAACCTTATTCTCATCAGAAGAATCTGTTATGCACCACACACTACAAGATCAGAAGGGAGGGATCAGGCGCGGCCTGCCTTTTATTAACGCCAAGTGTGTGGTCTCTAAATCTGTTAAGATTTGAAGGGTCCCGTAGTGTGTGCCTCAAGCAAACCTGCCATAAAAGTGTTGATGGGTTATGCGGATGTGTTGCCCTGATGTGGTGTCTTCAGTCTGGCTCTGCCCCAGCATAGACCCTGTACCTGTATGCAGGATTCGGCTGAGTACAGGGCTGGGTGACAGGAAGGGCTGATCCTGACATGACTTCTCAACAGAACCAACCACTGAAGTTAAGATCTTTGCATTCTCCTCCTTCAGGTTGACTCCAGCCATAGAGGTTACATCATTGATGTCGTCATCTTCTCTGGGAAACAACCCCACAACCAACAAGAACAGCAACAAACAATTTTCATCTCTGTTCAACTGACACATCTCGACCTTATTTGTTACTCAGGAACAGGAGTTACTTGTAAGAGCTCAGACTCTCCTTGAAAGTCGACTTTCTGTGATGAGGCAGATCCTGTGTGAAGTGCTGCTTCAGTATAAAGGTTTCTGTGAAGGAGAGACACACAAAGTTAACTTGAGAGTTAACTTGAGAATAAAACCTCCATCCAGTATTTCAACTGTCTAACTTTTGGCTCATCAGATTACTGCTGTTTGGCACTAATGGGTACTTTAAAGATACCTTTTACAACAGTTCTGCCTGCAGACAGGAGGGCTTATTAGATTGTGAATAGTGAAGCACATTTCATCATACTCTAAATGTACATTTACAACTGCATCACCAAGCCTATTTCCTCATTACCATAAAACATCTAACGTGAGCTGGACACAGGACTCTTACAATGGGTGGATGTTGGAAAAATGTCTGAAAAGTCGTAAAATGTCTGATACTGTGCAGGAGAACACCAGCTTAAACAGAGCACCTCTTATTGAACCAAGAAACAGTGATAAGTTGAGAGAGGATTCTAAGCAGGAAGACTATCTGAATCAGTGGAAATCATCCTCATTGGACATACTCATGTGTGAGATCATAAAGATCATAACTCAAACATTGAGAGTTATTACCTTTGCAGTGCTTCTCTGGCTGGACCACTGTGGATTTTGGGGAAGGCCCACTGTTCCCCAATATGTAAGCTCTGGGCTGGGCTAATGTGTCGAACCCAGGTCTCAGTGTTGCTCCTGGAAGTTTCTCAATCACCTGCATTTAAAGATCATCAGTTAGCACCAGTCTAAAACTAAAAGACTCCCAGATCCACACCATTTCAAGCTTTTTCTAGAGATGGGCAAAGCAGTTCTTTTAGGTTTATCAAATCATTAGAATCATTTCAGTAAAAAGATTCATTCAAAAGATTCGTTCACCGAATCATTCAGCACTTCACCGCAGTTACATTTATCACTCATACTCAGTGAGCTGACACAACGCCGTATATCTAGTTTCCTATGGTACTAACTGCTGAGAAAACTCACTTTACTCACGGTTGTCCTCCATAAACATAACCCAAGTAACCACTGGGTCGACTTATACTGAAATATAACCCAAAGAATAAAAACTACTCAATAAAATGCAGAACCAGCTAGAACTAACAACAAACACATGTTGTACAAGAATATTCCCACAATCCCTTGGGAATGGCCAGGATGCTACAATACGTTTACATTGCCAAAGCAGGTGTGACATAAAAAAAATGTACACACAGTTAAACATCTAGTTAGATAAGCTTAACAGATGTGCAAAAAGAGCATGCAGTGCAAAATATAAAATAGGAATAAAATATCAATAAAATAGACTATATCTCTGTACATTAGACACATTACAACAATATAATTATCAACTTTAAAGTATAAAAATATTATCAAAAAGTGTACAGAGTGTTTGATATTTATACGTTATATACATTTTCAGGACCAGTCAAGGGCTTTGGTCCGTTCTGAGTCCCCCCCACTGTCAGCTCACGATTCGTTCACGTACTGGATGTACGTGCTTTCAGTACGTTCACTACAAATCACAGACACAGAGCTTCAGTTCAGTCCGCGATTGGTTCACGTCATTCAGTACGCTCAGTATGTTCAGTACGTTCAGTTCGTTCAGTACGTTCAGTACAAATCACTGATTTGGAGCTCCAGTTCAGAGCTGTGTCTCTCTTTCTCAGTCCGTCAGTGATTAATTCATGAAATAAACGTTGTTTGAGACCATCAGAATTAATTTTAAAACAATCAGCTGAGTAATTATGGATATAGAAGCCGTTTGCGAACCGACAGCAGCCATAAAAAGCTCATTTATATTTTCGCGAAACGACTACTTCATCAAGTTTGGTGACACGTGAGGGAGATGTATGGGCAGGCTTGAGCGACATAAGATTCCGACTGACTCTGTCCTGTTTGTTGAGTCATTACAATCATTGACATAAATGGGTGCGGGGGGGAGGGCTTGGGCGACTCAAACCGTCAAGAGACAAGAGAAAGGAGAGGGAAGTGCAACTGCAGTTCATCAATGAACAAATCTTTTCAAGTAAGTGATTCGGTTCAGTTCGTTCACCCAGAAGATTCGTTCATTTGAACGAGTCGTCCACGAACGACATATCACTAGCTTTTTCCAAGACTATCACAAATATTTCAGACACTCCAAACCCCATCGTTGGAGTGGCCCAGATGGATATGTCCACTATGAGACAAATGAAGGCTGTCAAAAGAAGGCCTCAGTGAAAGCAGCTTTTGCATGAACACAGGTAGCAGTGAGAGCTCAGGTTGCATCAGTTGGAAGCAGCTGTATGTTTTTATTTTATGAATTGCAAGTCTTTGTTCTGGCTTTCGTTGCAGTTCCACAGTTTACACCTGTCCAGTTAAAAGCTCCTGTTTTCATCACGACATGTTTTTAACTGATTACTCTTCACTGCATTTCAAACTTAGTGGACATGTCTTCACCTTGTGGCTGTTGCTGGAGCTTTTGTCCTTCTGAGAGCTGGGCTGTTTGGTGGTGGAAGATGAAGTGCTGGGGTTGCGGATGGAAGTTGAGGCTTGTTGAATAAACTCCTGTGGGTCTGTTGTGAGGCGGCGCACTGCTGGAAGACTTTTCTGGAATACATGAGAAGATGAAAGACAGGGATGCATTGGTCTAGACTTTAATCTGCTTTTGCTATGAAAATGGATGCTTCACCCTTTGGGGTACTCTGGTGAAGTCTGATCATGATTCTCGGTTCAGATCTTTGGTCATGGGACTGCTTTGAGTTCCAGTCTTAAAAGCTTCAAATGTTGGCACTTTCCAGGCTCTGAAGTCATCACATGTGTTTCAGTAAAATGCTGTAAAATCCTTTAGTCACCCTGAGGAAAGGCACCAGGCAGGGCTGAGGAGTTGTCTTCAGCTCTTTGTAAAGCTGCTCTGTAAACTCCTGTGCCTCTAGCTTTCCTTCCTGCAATAAAAAAATAAAGACATTTCAGGAAATTCCACCTAATATCAGTTCATTCAGTAAACTGTGTTCAGAATATTAGTTAAGGAGTTAAACTGGATAGCCTCAGCCAGTTAGTTGGTAAGTTCAACATGCATCTCCCAGATTATTTACTCCTAGATTGCAGTTCCAAATCTCTTGAAATGAAATTCAGAGTATTGCCTGACTCTTTTATGCTTGACATTTTCAAACCCCACTTTCAATCATTCTTTCCTTCCATCATCATGTCCAATTTGCAAAACAAATGGGGACCACGCCTTCGCTATCGGAAAATCCTCTTACAATCTTCGAGTGTTGAAAAGTCTTTGAGCTGCTTCCTGTGGAGCTTCTCTGACTGGTTCTAAAGTATTTAAGGTCTTCTCTGCTGAGTGAAATTTGGGGCTGACTTCTTTGCACTGATCCAACTTTTCAAATCCTGATACTGGTGCTGATATCCAGTACTAGGATGACCGATTGTCCCCTATTGCCTGGACATGTCCTCCTTTTTGATGGTAAAATTTCAGTCCAGGTAGATTTTATAAACTTCCCCAAAATGTGCAGGTTTTTCCCCCAACTTGTTTTTCAGACCATTGACATTTGTAATAAAACAAAGCTGCACTGGGCTACTAACATTTTTCTGATGCACCAACCTGTCAAGATGTTGAACAGGAAAACATACTCTGGCTGTTTGCAAGCTGTGCTCTCAGACAGAAAATGCTGAAGTGGAAATGCACTTTTACAGACCACCTGAAGATACAGCCATACCTGTCTTTCATTGTGTACTGTCTATAAAGCTGGCACTTTTCTGTCAGCCCAACATTTAAATGCCTTAAAATCCAAATAAAACTTTGACTGAGATTTTAAGGAATTGTTTATTTTTTCAGCAAAAGAGAAATAAATTCCTTTTTTTTCTTTAATCTAAGCATGTGGTGAGGCATATAAGGCAGCCCATTTCCACTTGAAAAAATAAAAATGAAAACTTGGCTTTGTTAAGAAATGTTGTGGACCACATTGAGTCAAAATTTTAAGATAAAAATAAAAATAAAAATCAATTTAACATTGTCTCTTCCTTAATTTGAACCAAAATTAAATAAATACATAAGTGACTGTGTGGTTCTTTCACGGAATTATAAAGGTTTCAATGTGTGGTGAGTGGATCTCCAACACAAAAAGGATGTACCCGCACTTGATGCTTGCTGCTGCCACAGTCGTTAGTGAAACTACCAAGCAGGTGGTGGAAAAAGGGGTTTGCACATCACCAATATTGGGTCTAACTTTTTGAGTCTATAACTATAACTGAAAAAAAGTTGGGTGGGGTGGAAAGGAAATGTTATCATATGTAATAAAATTCTATCAACATTAACAAGTATTGTCATTTTTTGTAAAGTGTCTTGAGATCTTTGTTGTGATTTACTGCTATTAAAATAACGATTTTCCATTAATCGATTATGTCAATATGATAAAACACTTACTGTCCCTTAAAGTAAAGTTTAAGCTCATCCTGCATGTCCTCTGTGATAGTATTTGATGTGAGTGTTTGTTCTGAGTGTATCTCATCTGTTATACATAAAGACTTTGATGATCAATTTAAATGATGCTCATTTATATGAATTAACTAAATGTTTATCATGGGATTGTGACCACAGGGGCACACTGACAAGGTAACCTGCAAAAGACCCAACAGTTCAAAATACAGTTGTCAGTCAAGACAAACACACCCGATTGACTTCCTCTATGATTTTTGGACACTGAGAAATTCTTCTCCTCTTCTGTCCAAGTCAAACAAGCCTCTGTGATGATCAGGATGGCAAACGTACCAAGAGCTTCTTGACCAGTCCTTTGACATTATTAGCCATGTTGGCAGATCTGGAGTCAGTGGAGGCCAGCTTGATCAGCGTTACCAGAAAGTTCTTGCACTTCTTTACACTGTCCAAAGTCTCCTGTTGAGAAATATCAA
>RPOG01001322.1:0-160624 GCA_008086565.1 Thalassoma bifasciatum
GGGGGGGGGGCAGAATAAGGACTACAGAAGCACAATATCCCCTCTTTGACGACGTAGGCTTCAAAATTTCAGGCTTTTATCAGGATTGTGATGTTTTTATGGCCTTTACCAACTACCACCTCCTACAACACTGACACAGATTTTGTCTTTTATGCAAGAAGTACATTCGCAAAACCTCCTCCACAGCGTTTTTGAGTCGGTTGCTGTTATAAACTTTTGACTCTGGGCTGCCCCCCTTGTTGATGTATTGATAGACAGTGATGCCAATGTAAAGGAAGCAGGGAAGTTTGTGAGCAGTGACAGATGGTAACATCGCTTAAATTGATGCATACATTTTCATACATAAAGGGAGTTTAAGTGAGCCTTTACAATGCACTAGTAAAATTTGCTTAATTAACAAAAAAGATCAAGTTGAAAATGTAAATGTATCATTTAAACAAAGGAAAGAGATTTACTTGGCATCAAAAGGGCTTCAGAGGTTGCGTTCTCATTTTGATGTCAGTGTTCAGTTGCTATGTAAGACAGAAACATTTTTGAGACTTTTTAAGGAAGACTTAATCTAGTTAGAACAGCTAGGAGTTTACAAATGCCTAAATTTAGATTCCTGGAAAACACAACCCGCTGGTGCATGACCAAGTCCCAACAAACAGAAGCTGAGCTATTTTTGTTTCTTAATATAATTTGTTTTCTGGAGTTGCTGAGGTGAGCCCATTGTTCTCCAGACTCAACCCCTCATCTGTCTGTGTATGTATAAATATAGGAGTTAAATATAGCAGGTGTGACTTTGGATCCTTACTTAGTTCAGCCAGGCAGGAGAGAGCAGCGGCCTGCAGCGCTGGATTGTCGGGGAAAGTCTGACAGGCTCTGACTGCAACCCTCTGAACGCCGTTCAGCACCAAGATGTTGTAGTAACTTTCTGCAAGGAAGAGCAGAAAAAAATGCTCACACTCTGATTATCAGGGTTGGCTCTGTTGAACTCTTTTGATCTGCAAACCAACAAACACATTATCTTGTCTGTATCACTGCAACGCAAACACTACTGCATCGATTTATTGATTTCACAAACTCTGTTATCATCCCTGACTGCAAACAAACAACATCCATTGGAGTCATGTACTGAGAGAGTTTTGCAAGTTAGCCACCCAAAAACATTATATTCCCTCCAAAATGAGCATATGCTATGTATTTTAAATGAGTTAAAGTAAGAGCAAACAGTTTTAAAGTCAAGATCATTATCAAACATCTCTTACAAGACGCTTTTGGCACACTGTGCATGTTTTATCACATAACAAGCTAACTTTGCGGAGCCAGTACATGCAGTACATTTTTCTTTTGATCCTCTAAACTTGAAAGACCTGACATTTCGATGAAAACAGATAAAAGAAGCTCTGACGGATGAATGCAAGCAAATCTGAAAAGCGTCCCCACTGAACAAATGCAAGAGCTCATGCGTCAAAAGATCTGAATCATGGGACCAAAGTGAGAAAACAAATTAGCTGATTTTCCACAACTTTGCAAATGCTGAGAAACTGTTGGAGACCTTGTTTTATCTTCCCGTCACATAAGCTTTCTAACAAAAGTTTTGACCCTGTCGTACCTGATGTGAGCTTTTTGAACAAACAGCACGCTGTTTCCTGAAGATCCTCCACCTCAGGAAATGCATCCATGGCAGCTATGATGTAGCTGTAGCATCGAGCTCCTCCTGACATCAACACCTCCACATTACTGACTGCAAGAGAAGAACAAAAGCACGTGCTGCTCATATGATGAAGAAATTCCTGATTTTCTCTGTAAACTGATAGAAACATTCTGTTCTGAAACTAGCACCAGATCTTTACAGGAATTGTTGAAATAATGAGGCCATCACGTCAGAATCTTCTAGCTGGTTCATGACACTTTGGAGGGATGGGGCCTCAAACACCAAGGTCTATAGCTCCGCTCCTGACAGACATCAAGAAGGCAAGCCAATCAGAGCAAAGGGGGGGTTTGGATCGGGGGCCTTAAACAGGGTATATAAGTTCATACAATTTAAGACTTTTGAAGAGGTTTTGAATGCCACTTTGAATTAAATTAAAGACCCAAAACACTACAGATTTAGGCAATGGTTGGGGTACTCCACTGTATTACAACCTGAGATGGGTTATGTTGCACACACTATGTCCATCTATTATACAGTCTATGGATCAAAGGCAGTGTGTTAGGTCAGGGAGTGACGACCTGAAACCTTCCAAAATAAATGTGCTTGAGACTCTGGAACCCCCTGCTTTGGCAAAACACTGATGGGCCAATCAAAAAGAGACACATATGAATAAAAAAAAGATATAATTCATTTAATTTAGCTGATTACTACGAGAAAACAAGACAACCGATGTGCACATATTGCTGTTATTGCCAGATAACAGAAGCTTCCCTCCACTGTCTTAGCCTTAAATGACCCTGCCGAGTTTAATGAAAACTCAGTCTTTTCTCGTCCCTCACCATCCTTCTGATCATTTCAGTAAAAAAAAAAAGCACTGCGGCCTTCAGAGGCTCTGTTAACTCCATTAAGTGTCCCAAAGCTTGACCTGCATTTCTATGGCTGGATAAGAAGACATCAAACCATTTATCAGAGACACAGTGATACTTTCTGCTGATTACGCTCACTGGGAATACCCATGAAGAGCATACAACTTTAAACACACTACCCCTCAACAACAACAACAACTATTATGACCAGCAGCATCATAAACATGTTAACTTGAAGGATTAATCTGATTAAACCGTCAGGGAGACGTCATTTGCTGCCTGGAGCTGGAAGTTGATGGCGTGAAATAGTAGAGCACATTCCTGACACCTCTGCACAATCTCATCAATCCATCCATTCATTCACGCCTTTCAGAGTCATATTCGGATCAAACTCTCCAAGTATGCAGAGAGGGGTGTAATGGAGACTTACCGGGACGAGTCAGAGGGAGCAGCGTCTTCATGGCCTGCTGCAGCAGCTTAGGGCTGTCCAGGAAACTCTGCAGAGCAACAAGAACCACGACGTGATCCTGGTTCTCCACAAACTCCACCAGGTGTTCATCACTCACTACAAAACACAGACACAAGGAAGAGATTCATGCTGTCATTTTACTTAAACATACTAAAGGTGAGGATGTTGCTCACTGTAGCCAACAATCACTGAAAAGAAAAATCTGCAGGATAAGCATTATTTATGACTTTTCCTCATTTTCCCCAGGAATCAAAATACTGGAGGGACTGGACGTCAAACTTTGACCTGTAATTTTTTATGTTGGTTATCGTGTAAAGCCTTAGTTTCTTATCCCATGGACGATCTTGAAAATGTGGAACATGAAAATTAGAAAACAACCTTGTTATTTTATAAATCTTTTCTACTTTGTCTCATCTTCAAATGAACTTAATGGTTTGTGATGTTAAGCAGCTTACTCAAGATGACACTGTCTGACTTTTGCTAATTTTAGTCAATATACACTTTAAGTTTTACTTTTGTTCATAAGTTTTCTCTTTAAATTCATACATATAGCAAATCAGAAATTGGAATTAATGTGACATAACAGTTTAGTTTAAAGCATGTAACAATTTACAAAAAGCAGATAGAGAGGGACAGGAAGTTGTACATGAAAACCCTATAAAATGCCCAGTGCTTTTCAAAATAAAACAAAAGTATATCCAAACCAGATGGTATTTATCTTGACTACAACAAAAATCCAACATAATGAGCAAAGTCAGGCCAGAAGTCAACAGGTTTGAGGTTTTATAGCCCAACATGAACCAGGACAGGATGGACATTGGCATGGGAATCTAGTGCAAATCCTTAGTCTCTGTCTCCAGCTGTCTGTAGATCCTGATATGTGCCCGACCGAACATGCAGCACGCAACAGAACAGACACAGAACTGGTGAATTGCTGGTGTAACTCCATGTTAGACCTGTATGCAGGAGATGGCTCACCTTTCTCTAACAGAAGCTGCAGAGCTGCACAGCCTTGCAGCTGAACCTCTTCAGTGGTGGGAAACGTCTTCATTGCGTGCACCACAAGGCCGAACACATCCTCCTCCTCCTCCAGGACCAGCAGAGGAATCGGGTCTACAAAACCATGAATAAACAAAAGTGTTGCAAGAAGTTCAGGATGAAAGATGAAGCAAAACTTCTTGTTGAGGAACCAGAAACTATAGGGACTGCATGATACAGCAACTGAGAATTTTGCAACCTCTTCACATTGTTTTACCTCTCTGGGTTACATGAATATGCTCTACGTAAAACACCCTGTGGGTCAATGCACATTACATCAGTCACTGAAATAACCAGGGATAAAGATGTAGGGTTAATAACCAAAACAAAAAAATTCAAACGTAGAGTTTAAAAGTGAAATCCATATTCTCATATTTTAAAAAAGCTGAACATTTGCTGAAGTTATTTGAATTTTATTTCGCGCCCTCATGTGCTTTTCACCCTTCAACTTTCTGTGATTAATAAACTTTCCAAAGTTGTACCTGATGTGAGCAGGAGAGCCAGAGCTCTGAGTCCAACCATGGTCACTTTACAGTCTGTGCTGTACTGAAACAGAGCCTTCAAGATCTGCCTGAAAACATCATCACAAGAAAAAGAAAAGAGGAAAAAGAGGAAAAGAAGAGAGGGGATAACAGACACTTAAGTATGCAATCAGCTATTTTACATCTGCAAGAAAGAAACTGAGAAAATAGCATAATTCAAGCAGTTTGTCATGCAGAAAATGTCAGACATCAACACAAAAGACCTGAAAAAGCTACATGGCAATAAGGGAAAATGACACTGAGCTACTTCAGCTACATGAAAAGGAACTGAGAATAACAGGAGTATAATTTCAGGTCTGAAACTTCAGCGAGCAGAAAGTTGTTTTAAAAAGCAGACATTCATAAGTAATATTTTTAGGACAATAGCATCCACATTTATAGAGAAGTGCTACAAACATGTTTAACTGTTAAAGACTGAATCACAGCTTCAGGACCCAGTAAGTAAGATCTCACTTACTGGTGTATTCCTAGAACCTCCCAATCCTTCATTTCCTGCAGAGGTCTGGTCAGCTGCTCCAGTGTGGTGGGACATATTTCAATCAACCGACACAGCAATGACCAACCCACCTGCATCAAGAAGATCACGCAGTACAAGGTGATTTAATTGTTAAGCAATGAACTTATGAGGAGAAAACGACACTCCTGAATGAAGCAATAAAGAAAACGGACAAAAAAAGCTATTTTAGACCTTACTGTTCACCAAAACCTCAAACTACATTGTGCTGTGTGGCCCACTCACTGGGACTAAGCTGCTCCTCCAGAGTTGTTATTGAATGCAACATTGTTTCATTACGTCAAGATTATCTGGTTTGTAACTCATTTGTAATTGAAAACTGTCTCTGGACAATAAAAATAAGGAGGAACGTTGATTTCATGAGTTTCTTTTTATTGTGGTGATTGTGGCTTGCAGTTCGTGCATACAATAAATTCAGTCTCTTATTAAATCAGAACATTATGAAAGAGCAATGAAAAATGTTTGTTTTTTCTACAACAGAAATGTTGGCATTAAGAAAAGTATGTTCATTTAAACGCTACCATGGTCACTTAACCTACTTTTGGCTGTCAAGGCCAGCAGTTATACCCTGTTTCTTATTCATATTTTTCACCCACACCAGTTGTGTCTCTATTAAACCTAGAATAGTGCAAATCTTCAGTATCCCAATATAAAAAAAATGGTAATAGAAACACCAAAATTTTTTAGAAAAGCTCTCAGATTTGGAAAAAAGGTTTTTCATCTTTTTTTCTAAGACCATTTAAAGGCTCCAAAATCTCTGCAGGAGTTTTCAGTTAATTATCTGATCATAGTGTGACATCATAAGCCACAATCATCACAACTTAAAGAAATGAATGCTTGAAATATAATATAATAACACTTTTCAACCATGTTCCAGTGTATTGAGATGCACTGATTTTTTGACTGCTTTCTTCTTTCTTCTAAGATGAGAGGATGAGACCAATTAGATTTGTAAGAAGGAACATGACCTCTGTTCTCTAGTCCTAATTTAAGGCACACATTTAGGCTCAGAGATCATTGCAGGGCTATCATGCCTCTCATTAGAAGAGTAAAGAAAGTATTTGTACTGGAGAAACTGAGAGAGTATTTGTCTTGTTCTTTTTTTCTAAGACCATTTAAAGGCTCCAAAACCTCTGCAGGAGTTTTCAGTTAATTATCTAATCATAGTGTGACATCATAAGCCACAATCATCACAACTTAAAGAAATGAATGCTTGAAATATAATATAATAACAATTTTCAACCATGTTCCAGTGTATTGAGATGCACTGATTTTTTGACTGCTTTCTTCTTCTTCTAAAGTGTCATGTCGCTGTGTTTTATGCAGCAAAATAGCACAACAAATTTCTCTTATGTAAAAAGAGCAATAAACCCAGAGCAATATTCTGTTACATTTGTGCTACTGCAAGAAAACAAACAGCTCCATAAAACTATGCTTCAGCCTGAATATATGAGCTGTGAATGACTCAGATTGTTCGACAAAAGCTCCAACAGCTGCACAGAGACATCTGGTAACACATACTTTGAGCTATGGTTGCAGGATGACACCCAGACAAAGTTTAATGGCATGAATCTTTGCTCGTACGCCATAAAAATAAAAAGCTCAGATCCTCAAATGAGTCTCTGTCATGACCCAGCTGTATTCACTCATAACCTAGCTTTCAGTCTGAGTCAGGCTGTAATCTCACTTCTGATTAGCTTTACATTGCTGTCATGAGACGCTATAAACACGCTGGATCAGATACAGGCATGCCAGCTGTAGGTGACTACACAGGTGTTGGTGCTGTAATACCTCACATATTTCTGCTTCCCTCCAGAATCACATAAATGTATCATAAGACATTTGTGATGTGCAGTACCTGCTGGACTCCTCGGCTGCCCATGAATGATGACAGCACCACCACGAGGGGAACATGGACGTCTTTGTCTTTGAACAGTTCAGCCGCTGCAGAAACAGAGACACATTTAAGACGAGAGGATGAGACCAATTAGCTTCGTATAAAGGAACATGACCTCTGACCTAATTTAAGGCACACATTTAGGCTCAGAGATCACTGCAGGGCTATCATGCCTCTCATTAGAAGAGTAAAGAAAGTATTTGTACTGCAGAAACTGAGAGAGTATTTGTCTTGTTCTAAGCTTATTAGTTATAGAGAGATAAGCAAGAAAATAGACACAAGTGACAAAAACCACAAAAGCAAAAATGAAAGTGCAAACCCCAAAGAGAAAGATAAGAAGTTTTTTTTTTCTTTTGTCTCAATTGTCATGTTTTCTTTTCTTATCTGATGTCTTGCTGTCTCTTTTGTTGTCGTGTTTGTGTTTCTGGGCCATCACAATTTTGTACAGAAGTCGGTTTCTGACAGGTTAAAAAAAACAGAAACTTGCCCTAACAATAAAAGGAAAAATAATTGAAGATAATGAGTCTAATTTCTGAGATAAACCGTCAAATTAAATTTCTATACATCATTGACACTAGCAGAATTTTTTAACCTTTGAGAACAACTCAAGTTTGATTTTATCCTTCAATACTTTGAAAGAAGACATTTCTCTCCTGTCCTCTGTCCTCGTTTACATTCAAAATCCTCAGCCAGGAGTTGGAGGGGACCAACTGGCTACACAGAAAGCTCTGAAAGAGATGTTTATTAACTGAGGGAAGGAGATCAAGAGAGAGCTGGAGATGCTGAAGAAGTACAGCTCAGAGGAGACTCTCTACAGACACAGGATCGCCCTTAAGGTGAGGGAAACCACCTAGCAGAAGAAGAAGAAGATGAGGAGCTGCAGGTGGCTCACATGGTAAACAGTGAGGAGTTCACCACAGAGCTCATAGAAGGGGCTGACAAAATCAAAGCCCTCCAGGAGGAGCGCCAGAGGATGTAAGTGTCTTACCAGGAACTCAACCTTCAGTATGACGATGACATACAAGATGCAAAACTGCAGGTCCAGACCCTTCAAAGACAACTTCTGCAGCAGAGTCAGGCTCAAGCTGAAAAAGCCTCTCAGGACCAGCAGGTCATCCTGGCCCTGAGAGCTGAACAGGACCTCCTGCATCAGAAAATGACTGAGGAGGTTGCTGCCTTTCAGCAGAGCATCTTTGAGAAAGAGGAGCTGTACTGGACTGAGCTGGAGGAGCTTAAAACACAGCTCAGCATCCAAGGAGCCAGCAAGGAGCTCAGCATGGACAACAACACCATCCAAGAGAGCTTTCCAGCTGAATTTTAGGAGGAAAAGAACAGGAGCAGGATTGTCCAAGAAGAACTGGAGAAGCTCAAAGTGCTGAACCAGAAGCTCCACCAGGGACATGACACCGATCTTCAAAGAAAAGATGGCAGAGATCAACGCCCTGAACCACACCAGCATGGAGAAGGAGAGCGTCCACTGCAGAGAGCTGGAGGAGCTGAGGAGTCGTGCACTGTACTGCTCTCCCAAAACACCGATCTCTCCAACCAACTGCAAGCAAGGAGAGAGGAGAAGCCATGGAGACAAACAGCATCCAAGTGGAGGAGACAGCAGGAGCTTCTGGATCTGAGGAACCAGCAGAAACTGCAGGAGCTGCCACCCCACCGGTGATGCTAAAACCACTGCCTTCAGTCTGGAAACAAAGTCAGCACTTTATGGGCTTGAGGAAACCTCATAGCTGGAAGAAAAAGTGAGATCTCTCCTGCTCTTCCCCCTCCTGCAAAAAAAAAAAAAAAAAAAAGAAAGAAAGAAAAACACCCCCACCCTTCTAAAAATTAAATTATTTCTTTGATGCTGCATTCAACATTCACCAAGTTCAAGAAGTTCACTGAAAATATATTGCACAACAAATTGCAAAGGGTATTTTGCAAAAGAATTATTTATCTGTATGCCTACCCATCTTAAACAGTTTATCCAATTACTGGTACATGTTGAATTAGTAATGACAAAGAAAAACATTAATTTTGAGATGAATTAAGGCCGCCCCATATGAAGGCTGTCCTCTTAATTCAACTTTAAAACACTTAAGTCTCTTACCTGGGTTTTCTTCTTTGCATAAATGCATGTGTACACTGTTTTCCAAATGTCTGAACAATGGTCAAATAAAAACCCTTATTCTTAACACTTTAAAAATGGCCCATTCAAAAGTCTTGTCCACCAATGACCCATAAATATATTTATAGATATATACAGAGATGGAGCACTGGCACAATAATAAATAAAGATGACCAGAGCATGAAAAATGCTGTCAGTGTGTGTGTCATGTGTGATCACTGCTTTTTCTGAAATCCAACATGTCCAAAGGAAGCTATGCCTGGTTATGAGCATGCATCATGATGCACATTTGCAGGAAGGCTGTTTCCTACCATTGTCGGTGTGCGCCAGGAAGAGCAGATCCTGGATGATTTGGATCCATGTTTTCAGTCCTCTGTCCTCCTGTGAGATTTTCAGCCTCACTAGAAGCTTCTTTAACTGTTCTTCCAGTTCCTCTTGATTAACCATGCTCTTTAAAATGCTGTTCTCCAACTGACAGCGAGTTGAAGTGCATTTAGATCGATGCGTTAAAGCCCCAAAAAACGACTTTAAGGCTCCAAGCTGCTTCCACGCTGTCGCTGCATTGCTACATAAAACTGACAGTCGTATTTTATCATCCTATTACTCAGTATTATCCAGATTACATCACATAACGTGAGCTAACCGGCTGTCAGAGCTACAGGAGCAGTTTGTAGTTTCGGTTCCCTCGTTAGCATCACCTTCTTCAGCTAACTTTCCCCTCACAGAGCAGCATGTTCCTCTTTGAGCTGTTGGAGACTCTGTTTGGGTTGATTCCGCTGAAAAAAAAGCCCTCTGACAGGCGTGGTTGTCCCTTTTTACAGTCTCATCATATGACTCCGAGCGGAGAAAACTTCCCGTTTGTCATAGAGGAAGCTGGAAACGGTCACCACGCGTGGCAGCAACGGGGGAGGGGGAGTGGAGCCACGGGGTGTCACAAAGCTATCTGTCAGTAATGTCTCCTGAAAGCACAGAAACTACTAAAACTAATGTTTAGCCTCACTTCTGACAGTATGTCTAAGAGCTGGACACGAGCCACATGATGTCACTCTCACCGGTGTCTGATGCCGTGTTGAGATTTGACTCCCCAGGCTGTGATTCGTGCCGTAATTCCCTCAAAAATCCCCCACATAAACATTTGTTTGCAAATTAGCGGGATTACCCAGCGCGTCAAGCCAGACTAAAGAGCTTTAAAACTTTCCCTGTGAGATATAACTCCATTCGGCACACATAACTTCTGCTAACAGCGCAAGAAAATCAAACTTTTCTGACTCGTGTATCCTCAGCTGTCACTTCTTTTTATAGTGCGCATGTAGCATCGTAACTACGGTACTTACAGCTGCTCTGTTTACCTTAGTGAAGCGTCAACAAAGCGGTAATTCATGCGTTGTATGGCGTCCCCGAAGAGCAAAACAAGACAAAGATTGTTTATTAAAGACTATAAAAGCAAAATAAAAAGATAATGCAAACACCAAAGAGAAAAGGTTAAATTACGACAAAGAAAATGCAAACCTAAAGTGGAACTTGCAAAAGAGAAAAACACAGAAAACTAAACCATTTGATTTTTGTTTTCCTCAGGTGCTTTCATTTTTGATTTATGTTTTTTGAATGATGTCTTTTTGATGTTGTGCATTCTTTTTGTTGTCTCATTGTCTATTTTTTCTTTTCAATCGTTTTACTTTTTTTCTGCTATTGGTCTTCTTTTGCACTTCGAGGCCACCGTTGTTTTTGCATGGAAGTTTGTTTCAGCCAGATAAGAAAGAAGTTTATTGTGCACATCAATAAAATAATAATAATAATAATAATAATGATAAGAAGAAGAAGAAGAAGAAGAAGAAGAAGAAGAAGAAGAAGAAGAAGAAGAAAGAATATGACATACTTAGCTGAAATACATAGACAATAAGTCTAAATTATTATTATGATTATTACCCCCCCCCCCCCCCAATAAATATATCAATAAATGATAAAAAAGAAATATATAAATACACAACAGATTACTTATTTGACTCAGTATCTTAAAATTTTCAGTAGTTTGCTTATAATATTTTTTTAATATAATTGTGGCTTTTTCGTTATTTTTTTAAATGGCAGAAACAGGCTTTCTTACATTGGCACAGTTTTTTTCAGTCAAATCTTGAATGACCTTTGTTGCCTTTTGAACAGAAACGTGAATGTAAATCTTGATCCAAATCTTTACATAACATGTTAAGGTGTCCCAGGAAACACTGTCACACTGAACAAACCTGTAAGGTCAGAAAACAAGGCTTACACAATATTTGTAAACTTTTCATCGTGGTAACACAGTTTAGGAGGGAGCCACGTGTGAACAAGAATGTTTGAGCCTCATTAATATTTATAATTGCGCTACACCTCTGTTAATGCTCCCCTGAAGAGAAGGAAAAAAAACACACACACACACACACACACACACACACACACACCCAGGTAGGCTCATGTTTATTTCAGTGTCAGTGGGCGTGTTCATCCTTCTCTTCCCAGCCCCATCATATGATCAGGGACCACTGTGCAAACTTCCGTCTGTTGTAGAGGACGCCAGCTGTTGGTGACTGAGCCACAAGCTGCATTAAAGAGGTAAAGTGTGAACTATTTTACACATTCATTCAATTATTTATTAAAACATGGGTGTTGACGTCTTACATGTACGTTTCTTACATGTTGTCAGCTGTGAAAGACACGTTGCATTATGTTGCAGGAAGCAGCTCCAGGCAATTGTCCACTCCTATTCTTCAAATGAGGGTCAAACTTTGAGTGTGGACACGTTTCACGAGCACATGATCACATAGTTTTGAGAGTGACTTAAAGGTGTCTTATGGTTTCAACCTGTAGAGAATGTCCGTACATCTGTCCATAGCTTATTGACATATTATCCATGCAATATTAAAAATATTATTTTTGCCAAATTGAATAACCATGTATCAGCTACTTCAATTTTTGTTATGTTAATTTTCAAATTTAATCAGATTTTATAATCTTGAAAGTGTAACCATGAAATGTGTTAATGCTGAAAGTACAACAAATTAAGTATTTAAGACTTGAAAAACAAAAGACGATGAAAAACAGGAGCCGAATTGTTGTTCCCTCAAAACAATGGTTTCTTTATCCTGTAAAGGTTTTCTAATATTTCCCACTGAAGGACAATTTACTAAAACTGAAAAATTTGAATGGGATTTGGCTCAGACTTGAGGATTGTGTCTGTGCTGTTGCTGATGAGATTGCTGTTTTAATTACATGATTTTAAGGGAGATAATATCAGAATTATTAGACAATATGCTATTGATGGATGTATACGTACTTATATAAATTTATATAAAATCTTTTTTTAAGTTATTATTGATTTATTTTCCCACGTTTACTTTTTTTCTCGTCAACAAAAAAAATCCCATTTGTTCACTCTTAAATTTAAATTTATCTGAATTAATTTTCTACTCCTGTATTTTTATTCATTTATTTATTTTTTTAAATTAAATTTGCGGACATAACTTCCTGTTTTAGCTGTAAGGTGACGTCACGCAGACATGGCAGCCTACAGAGCGAAGTTGTAAACAAAACATTTTTAGGTGAAATCCTCTGATTGGAGCCTTTAAAGGACAGTTTCTCGCCTGACTTGATGCTGAAATCTGCTGAATCTGAAGTAACAAGGTACACAAAGCTGCAGACTCGAGTCACGGGATGTTATCGGGTTTTTAAGTTAACAAACAACCTGACAGCGGTTTGTTGTGCTGATACTTCACTTCCATATCCTTTCATTTGGAGCTGATGGCTTAATCTTCGACTGCGGTATCTGATATCAAGAAATCGCTATACTCCTGTGCGTAAATATGTGCCTGATTTTACTCAAACTCTTTCATTTTTATTGACACAACAAATCAATACAATAAGACCTAATGAATACCGTTAAAGAATAAAAATCTATAAAGACAGGAGAAAACTTTATTGATCCTAGTGGATGAATTAGGTCAGCTGCAGCTTTACATACAATAACACAAGCTTACAATAAAAAAGAATAAACTGAAATTAAATAAATATCACAGAATAAACTAACTAAAATTTAATAAAATTAGATGAATAAACCCAATTAGGATGCAATTCTACAAAATAAAAGAAAATAAGATAATACACAGGACACTGGACTATTTACCCAGACTTGATTATTTTTATTTTAACCTTATTTCAAATATTTATCTTTTTATCTATCACATTTTTCCACCTTTAGAATGAGCGATCTGTTTTTAAATCTTTGAAAGCACTTTGTTATTTCTTGACACCTATACCTATACCTTTCCAGAATGCAATATCTGTTTTACAGAAGTTCATCCTGCTGTAATCATAATGTGTGTTATAAAAATATTGCCTTACCTTTGGTACTCATGGCTTTAGGTGCCTGCTGTTCATACTTATGCTTATTTTATTATCTCTGTCCCATTTACTTCCTTACCCCTGTATCCTATTGGTAACACTGAATTTCATCCAGGGATTAATGAAGTTCTGATTCTGATTCTGAAAGTATATGGTGCAGAAAGGGAGGTGAACTACTCAGAGTAAAGTGAATCAAACAATATGAATTAACATAAATCAAAACACTTAAACTTAAATAGTTCAAAATACAACAAAGCTTTACAATAATGTCAAATTAAAATGGAAGAATGAATAAAACCCAAAATTAATCAAAATGAAAATAAGATTGAAGTCATGTTTAAAGAAGTTGTGATAAAAGAAACAGTGGTAACTATAGGTAACTGCTGTTTGTTTTCGGTGTGAAATGACAAAATGTTATTGATGGAGTAAAGCTCTGATTATAATCCATCTCCTGCTGTGGTTCTGTCTCTCCTTACGTCCAGCAGTCATGACGAATTCAGTCTAAAGAACATAAACATCCTTATGGGCAGCAGGGACCAGGACGTACCTGAAGATGGACAGCAGAGCCTCACTGCTCCTCCATCTGCGAGTCTCCTGGACCATGATGCCACCTCTACGCCGAGGTTTGTCTACTTGTTGGCCTTTTTCTCCGCCCTGGGAGGATTTCTCTTTGGGTATGACACCGGAGTGGTGTCGGGGGCCATGCTGCTCCTCAAGACGGAGATGAACCTGAACACTCTGTGGCAGGAGCTGCTGGTTTCTAGTACTGTTGGGGCTGCAGCCATCTCTGCTCTGAGCGGGGGCTTCTTGAACGGATGGTTCGGACGCAGGATCTGCATCCTGTTGGCCAGTTTTATCTTCAGTGCCGGAGGTGTCATATTGAGTGTGGCCCCGAATAAGGAGGTGCTTCTTGTGGGCAGAATTACTGTCGGTTTGGGCATAGGTAAGTTTTTTTTTTTTGCCTCTTTTCAATCTTTGCACATTTTATTTTGAAGGCTGGTGCACAGATTGGTTAAGCAGAAGTCAATTTAGTTGAAATTTTGTGTGCATTATAAAGTTTGATTACATCTAATACAGAAGCAGGTACCACATGTAAAAGAGAATCTACAGGATAGGCTTCCGTTTATGATTGTGTATATCCCTCCACCTGTCATCAGGCATCGCCTCCATGACAGTTCCGGTTTATATTGCTGAAGTTTCACCTCCTCACCAGAGAGGTCAGCTTGTCACCATCAACTCGCTCTTCATCACTGGAGGCCAGTTTATAGCCAGTGTGGTGGATGGGGCTTTCAGCTACATGAGTCATGATGGCTGGAGGTAAGCACAGGATTTTGCTCATCACATATTACCAGGAATATTCGATCACATAATCTCCAAAAGTTTTAAAATCTAATAAGCTCTGAAATGTCTGACTCTACCAGCTTTCAGGAACTCTTGCAATTGTTTAGCGCCGTGATAGTGCTCGATTGGGACTCGAACTTTTTGCTCAATTATTGATCCTGTGCCTTCGCTTTAAGATAGAAAGGCGGTGTCAAAGCAAGTCGACCCAGACATCCTTTCTCTAGCTCCTAGGTGAAACCTGTAGTGTGGGTATCGGAAGAGTCAGGTTATAGGAAGGAGTAGATCATCAAATACTTCTTTTTTTGTTATTTAGCGTTTAATGAATAAGATTATGAATATGATTAATTGATTGAAACAAGTTTTATGAAGTGGCAAAGTTACTTAAAATCCTTTTTATGTAATACGATCCCAAATTGAGGCTGAGTGGATTTACTAGTTTACTCTATCCTTCTTGTCATGGTCCTGTAGGTATATGCTGGGTTTGTCTGTCATCCCAGCTGTGCTGCAGTTTGTTGGCTTCCTCTTCCTGCCTGAAAGCCCTCGTTGGCTCCTCCAAAAGGGTCGGGGTGAAGAGGCTCATCACATCCTGAGTCAGATCCGAGGCAGTGGAGTGGACGATGAGTACGCCACCATCAAAACCAGCATCGAGGAGGAGGAGAGAGAAACTGGTGGAGGTTTGGAAACAACTTTTTTTTGTCATTCGAAAGAAAAACTGGGACACTCAAGAGGAATTTCATCTCCTTCCTGTGTTTTTTATTTGGCCTTCAGAGGGCCCTGTGATTCTCAGGATCCTCCGTCATGGTCCAACCCGCAAGGCTCTCATCGTTGGCTGCGGTCTGCAGATGTTTCAGCAGCTGTCAGGAATAAACACAGTCATGTAGGTTTGACAAAAAAAATCCTGATCTCTTCATATACAGGAGCGATTGCGCAAATCAAAGCCTGACCTATCTATTCAAAAAACTGATCCGAGGTCTGGAGCAAATGGATCTCTCTGGTCTTATCTAGGTATTACAGTGCCACCATCCTGCAGATGGGAGGAGTGCGGGATGTGCAAATGGCAATCTGGTTGGCAGCTGCAACTTCCGCCAGCAACTTTGTGTTCACCATGGTCGGAGTGTGGCTGGTAGAGCGCGTGGGCCGCAGGAAGCTGACCCTGGGCAGTCTTTTGGGTTTGTAAAATCATTGCTCATTAAGATTTAAGTCATTGCTTTTCTTTGTCTTTGTCATTTTTGCATTTTAATATCCTGAAATAAGACACTTTACAGACTTGTCAAGTTGTTGTGGATCATATTTAGTCCACAAAACCTAATTTCAATCAAGAATTACACACAAAACACCGGATTTGATTTCAGTTTTTTGTTGTATTTAATGAGTCTTTTTTGACACCTTCTCCTGCAGGTACCGGTCTGAGTTTGGCTTTGTTGGGTGTTGGGTTCTTGCTCTCTGCTCTAAATTCTCCTCCCATCACCCTCCACCCAGTCGACCCTCAGAACACAACCTGCAGACTTTACGGGTAAGAGGACACACTGAAAGACTTCCTAAAAGAAGAATAACGAAAGGTGGACAAAAACTTGATTGCCATCATTCTCTTCCATCCTCCAGGTCCTGTGAGCACTGCATGTTGGATCCAGGTTGTGGATTTTGTTTTCTTGAACATGACTCCACAGTGTTCAACTCCTCCTGCGTCTCTGTCAATAAAGCATCCAGTGACCATGCTGCCTGGGGGAGGTGAGAGTCTGACACATAAATATGTCTCAATACAGCACATGTAGCAACCAGTGCATCATCTTTACTAGAAGTTAACTAACTCAAAACATTTCAAATTCAACAACTGGTGGAGCGTTTGCATTCAAATTTACATGTATAGGTAATAAAACCATTAAATGATGCTTTCTCTTGGGGTTACGGGTAGATAAGAAGCCTTATTTTTATCGGATTGTTCACATTAGTTGAATTAGTCTCATCAGTAAACCATTAGATGAAGTGTTTCTTGTATCCAGGTGCTCCAACCAGACAGAGGAGGCTAAAAGTCCAATCTGGGCCTACAACTACTGTCCAACATCATACTCCTGGATCATCTTGATGGGCCTTATCCTCTACCTTGCATTCTTTGCTCCAGGTAGGAAGGTTTGCTGTGTTTATCCACATCTTTGAACACTCTTCCTCCAAATTGGAGGTGGGTATTTGTCTAATTGTACAACATTTCTTCACTTTCCTTTAAATGAGTTGCTGAGATCCACAGAGAAGCTAAGTCCTCTGTTTCTTAGTCTTAATGATTTATCCGTCCTTTTTCTTATCTTAAATCAACCCCAGCTCCTCCCTAAGAATCCTAAAGTGATGCCCAAAGTTTATGCCTTAACCCCTAAATCTCCCAGCCCAAATTGACTCTAATAAAAAACCTGAAAGCACTGTGACAGATCTCTGATATTGATGTACGAAACTCTGTCTCTTTCTGTCTGTGTTTGAGGGATGGGCACCATGCCCTGGACTGTGAACTCAGAGATTTTCCCGCTGTGGGCTCGGAGCACCGGAAATGCCTGCTCAGCCGGGGTTAACTGGATCTTTAACGTCCTGGTGTCTCTAACATTCCTTCATGTTGCCGAGTTTCTCACTTATTACGGTAAGACCCATTAAACATCAAACACTGGAAACCATAAACCTGCAGTTACAGTAACCGTGAATGTCTCCTCCAGGTGCATTCTTCATGTACACCGGCCTTGTGGTCGTGGCTCTCGTTTTTTTGTATGGCTGCCTCCCAGAGACAAAGGGCCTACAGCTGGAGGACATCGAGAACCTGTTCATGGGTCCGCTGTGCTCCTGTGGAGCATCATCACCCAGCGACAATCCCAATGTCCACTACATCAGGGTAACAGGAAACAACTACCTCCCCTCTGACAGCGAGGCCTCTGACGTAGAGTAGTCTGGGAAATTTTCTCTGGGCTCTCTGTTTTTTTGGTCTGCTGATCCAGGGAGGAGGAGGGAGCTGTGCTGCCCCCTGGTGGAAGCAAAGAAGTTCTTCGGTGATGGACCTAAACTGACTCTCTCTTTGCTCCAATGACTTTTCTTAATTCATTTCAGCTTCCTGGGAAGGTGGTTTATTTTTATCATTCTTTTGCACGTTTTTCTTTCTGATCATTCCCTGAAAGCTGGGGAGAGAGTTTGTGTTGGTGCCAATTGATTCCTAAATAATTGAGCGAAATGATCATATGTGTTTGAGAACAATCAAATTGAACCATAGAGACTTTTTTTCCTAGAAATTCTATTTTTATGTGGTATTTCTGAGCACTGTTTTTTATACAATACTTAAAAACCAAACTACCACACTGACTTAAGAAGCAGGAATGTGTTTGTTTACTGCCCCTAAAGACATACCTAGGGTGTTTTGAAGGGGAATGTTGAGAGATCAGCCAGAGAACTGGAACAGAAGCCAGGCTATCACATACTCCGGACAGGATCAGCTCTTTACTCTTTGCAAGCAATTCTTGCATCATTTTTGTCTTTTACTGTCTTCAGATAAGACATTTTTCTGGACTTTTCAGGTGAATGTGACTCATATTAAGTCCAATAAAACAACTTCCACTAAAATTAGAACTTTAAAACTCCATTGAAATTTAGTCTTTATCGTGTAAGTGGGTTTCATGCTTGTTCTCTGGCAGATCGCTCAACAGCTGACCGGGCCAACCAGGCTCTCCATCAGCCTCACACAACTTCAATAGAAAACACAACTACTCCTTTACAAATTTGTAGAAAAGCTGTTTTGATATGACCATTTGTAAACTGAAGGTGATAAGCACTGTTTCAGCACATTCCTGTTTTAAAAACACAAACAAAGACTTTAAACCTTTGGGCTGCAGAGGAACAATATCTTTAAATGTGTTTTGCTGCTTCTGAGTGTAATGGGGAACGTATTGCACTTTAAAACATTCAAATAGTGTCTTATTTTGATGAGAGAAGAGATTTTTCTATGTCAGACTGATGGAGCAAGTTGCTCACTCTTAAACTTTCCAGAGCACTGCAGACGTCAGCTCATCACAGTACGGAGCGATGGACACAGACAGCTCCATTTCATATATAGCTGTAAGTACAACATTGACTTAAACTAGGTTCACACATTCTTCATATTGAATATGTTTTTTTTTAACGTTTTTTTCATCCTTGTTCACAGCTCAGATAATGATGGCCCCATTCAACTGTTACAAACAGCATCCTTTTCTCTGTTCTGCTCTCTGGGCTTGTTGCCTTTCTGATAACTTAAAAAGTGGTCTTATGAGAAGTTTTATGATGTGGGTACCGATAAATGTACTTTAAAGACAGAGTATTGTGCTTTTTACTATTATTTAATTATATCCCTCTGGTACACCTGTAGTATCTTTACATGATTTACAGCCAAAATTAAAATCCCCATTTTTCTCTCCCTGATGTTTTAGAAATCCTTCAAGAACCCCTGTAAAATTTCAAGACTAAGCTACTGTTTATGTCTTACTTTGAGAAAAAAAATGTCTTATTAGACTTAATATCAGCCACATTCACCTAAAAAACTCAGAAAATCTCTCATTTAAAGATATTAAAATACAAAATTTACTCCTCACATACAACACAGGTGTCATTTTTCTCTTTTATATTCTTAAATATGACATTTTCTTGACTTGTCAGGTGAAATTGGGCCATATTCAGTCTAAGAAGATATTTCTCGACTCAACATAAGACACAAACACATGGTTGGACTTCAGTTTTTGGGATGCATTGCAAGACTATTGCGTGTATCAATTCCTTTCTAAACTTAAGACATTTTTTTTTTCAATTGCAGCTCTTGTTGGTTGGTGCAGTTGAATTGTGTTCATGTTTTCTCAAAACATTACAGTTAATGTTCGGGGTAAATGAGATGATTGAAGTGAGAAGTTTTCTGTTTGGTTTTAGATAAAATGAATCACTGTGGGAAAAAAAGGTTATTTGGATCTGTAATAGTAGTTTCATGTTGTGTCAAACTCCTCAGAATAATTTACATTTACACATACAAGGTGTTGACTTAGTGTATTGGTGCTAAACATTTAACCAGGAATGAACACAATTAGCAGCAACTTAAATAGTACAGAATGAGAAGCAATAAGATATGTATATAGAACATAAAAAGCTGAGAATTACAATACAATAATACAAGAAAATAAAGAAATAAAAAGTGGAAAGCACAAAATGTACATCGGTGCAATGAGGGAGCAGTGCAATTTAAAGTCCAGAAACATTTGTGTAACGCATGAACGAGAAGGAGGGCAGAGATATTTTTCAATTCCTGAGTAGAATATTTTCAGTTTGCATTTATCAGACACTGATCTTGTTATATTTATTATTTTTTGCTCTCTACGGTGCAAAATTTAGCGACAGTTTGTGGTACATGCAGCAATTTTGTGCTTAAGACTTGAGTGCAACGTGTGTTTGTTTCACAGGTACATTGTCCTTTGCATTTTAGACTCAAATTCTATTAATGTATAACAACTTACTATAATGTTATACAATGTATAACAACTTACATTCCAGCTGTTCAAGAAGTTCAAGAACTTTGTATTTATTTGACATGAAAGCTTTCTGATACTCCTCAAATCCAACACTGCGCACAAAAATCTTCAATGTTTTTCCTTCTGTCTGTCATCTTTATCCTATCAAAGTCTTGTTATTCAAGACTAGCATCTCATATCATAATGTAATGGGAATAAAAGTCCTTTATCAGAAGTTTGTGTTTGTGCCTCCTTCACACTCTCTCTTAACATGCAGGGAAACAGTGGAAAGGTCACTTCGCACATCTGTTTCCCAGGATAATGCATTGGGGGGCAAGGTATCAAGCAAACAGTTCAAAGGTGACAACCGCACGCTGTCTGACTTGCAAAGAAAATAGGTGTTTATTTTCAAAGTTTTGGTCGCACACATTCATCGGGCAAACAACTTTGAAAAAGCCAGGACTTGTTACATAGGAGATGGCCTTATACCTGCAGCCACCTTATCAAAACCACGGGGGCTCAATTGAGAAAGACAGCAGAGATAAATAATAGACATCAGCTATCTGACGGAGTAAATGTGACGAAAGGAATAGACACTCAAACTAAAACCCACAAGTGCATTGTTCACATTGTTCACAGCCTCTATTTGCTTTTCCATTAAAGAAACTGCACAATCAGAAACATACAGTGTCAAAATACAAGAGAAGAAAATACGATGGTGGATGTGTTAAATTGCTTTGGTGTTGTTCTGTGTTCCAGACTGAAACATGACCATGCAGATGAATAACTGTAAAGAGGTGTAGTTCTCTCTTTAGTGTCGGTTTAGTTTGAGTTATGTAACATCTGCCATAGTCTGAGCTTTCATTTAATACCTCTCACCCTCACACCTTTAGGTCTGCAGGCTGCTGGGTTTTAATGAAAGGAGAGAAACGTGTTCTGCTGGGACTAAAAAAAACTGATTTCTTGTCTGAGCACTTATTTAAGTCAGGGGGAAATGCTTTGAGAAAAACACATGGTGTCATTTCCACTCATCTCACAGAACAGAGAGTCTGCAGGAAGATTAGGAATCTCTTCAGGGCTTCTCCTTTTCATGTTCCAACATCTATCTGAATGCAATGAAGGAGAAATTATGTTTTAGCCTGCAAAAATTGAAGTATTAATGTAGAAAATGTGTGGTTTTGATCTGAGAGCAGCCTTGAGCTGTTATAAAGGACATGGACCAAATAGTGTTCACACATAAATTACTGAAGTCAAATCTTCTACGAGGCTGAATAGTCCAAAAGAATCTCCTTTTTAACTTCATACTGGGGAAGCTTTGCCTTCATTTTCTTCTCTCCTCTCAGAAATGATTGTTGTAAACCATTTCATCACACTTTGAAAGAGTTTAAGGAAATGTTCAAATCTGTGGTTTCCCGGAGGAAAAACTCTGTACCTTCTTCATGGCAACACACATAATTCTGGGTGAAGATATTTGTAAGATGAGCAGATCATACAAGATGAATTCCTGTACAACTTTAATGCACAAAAACATAAATGATGTGATCTTATATGTCAGTATGTGTGTCTGTCACATCTCAGTTTTACATTCTGTTTAATTGTTTATCCAACACTAGTAAACTAGCAAACTTTTTTTTTAAAAAAACAAATTTTGAGATAATACGAACTATGAGAAAAAATATTAAAATTTTGCCATAAAAAGTCCAAGCTTGAGGTTATAGATTTATGAGAAAAAGTTGAGATTTTGCCTTTTTCTCTCAAAACTTGACTTAATGTATGAATAAAAAGAAAGGGCCAGAATTAATTTTTATATTTTAACCAGCAGAAACAGGTCTCGATAAATGATGTTCATGTGATAGAAAACAGTCACTAAAAACAGAGAAGAACCCTGCGACAAAAACCAGCATGCACCAGGATAGAAATCATGCTGGTCAATGCTGGTTTTATGCTGGTCAATGCTGGTCATGCTGGTCCATGCTGGTTATGCTGGTCATGCAGGCTTTGCAGCAGGGAAGCGTTTAAAATAAATGTTTGGGTTATGAAGTCTTTTGGGGAATTTAGAAAACCATAATCAACCCTTCCTATCTTTTTTTTTCTCAACAGCTTTATTTATAAGGAGTTGACAGAAACAAATAGTATACAAGAAACAGATAAAATAAGGAGAAAGTGCCAGAGGTGATGTTCATTGTAAAACAAGGTTATAAAAATACAAAAGTTAATGGTTTAATAGCCTTTTCAACTACTTGTTTTGAGATTTTTTAGAAAAACATAAAAGCAAGGGGTACCAACCCTTCCTGTCTCTGCTGGGCCGTCTGGGCCCCTGTAGGGCGGTGTATGACGCCGTACAAAAGCTCCTACGTGGCTGCTGTGATCAGGCTGCACCGCTCTGCTCCAGCAGGGGGCGCTGCGCACATTGTTCTGCTCCAGTCTGTTTACGGAAGTCCGTGTGACGTGTCACTGTCCACCGGAGCATTGTGGGAATGAAAGTGGAGCTGACGGCTGATGGCAGACTGACTCCACAGTCAGAAATAAACTGAATAATATAATAAAATCAGCTGTGTGGGTGAGCAGCTCGGGGATAGAGAGGGGGAATGTTGCTCCGTGGAGCCGCTGTGACCGCGCTGTGAGCCCCGGGAACATATGCCGGTGTCATCGGCAGAGGAGTGGGATTCTGTGTCAATGGACCGCGGCGATTCTCCTCTCCTTTCCACGGGAGCCGAGTAAAGCAGAGACGGATTATTATCCCCCCACTGTAGTGGATGGGTGGAGGGCTTTCTCTATCGAGTGAAGTTTCTTGAGCTTTCTGTCGAAGACACCGTCAAAGATGTCGACCAGCAGCCCCGAAGCGGTGAAGAAACTGCTGGAGAACATGCAGACGGATCTGCGCTCTCTGTCCATGGAGTGCAAGAAGAAATTCCCCCCAGTCAAAGAGGTTAGCCTGCTAGTTAGCTTCACTGTGCCTCAATCTCTGTGTTTAGCTCCGTTTCTCCTCCTTGAACCTCCTTCTGTGTGTTTAACAAAGCTGCTGTCTCAGGTTTAGTGACTCCGGGCCTCCTCCTCCTCCTCCTCCTGTGGTCAGGGATGTGGACCCAGACTTTCCCTCACACCGAGCGGCTAACTTTAAAGTTCTGTCACCTGCACGGCCTCACCTGTAAACATAGTATGAGGAAGGAGTTTGTATCGATCTGTTATTCAGTATTTCCTGGAAAAGATAAGCTTTGAGCCCTGCTGAACTTATCTGACCCATGTTTTTGTTGACACAGCGTCTGACAGCGCATAGTAGCTCACACCTGAATGAACAGGTGAGGATTCATAATGACGTACGGTCACGTCAAACATCAGCTGTCAACACTGAAAATGTGGGAAAACTGGGAACATTTTTATTTATGAGCGACTTAAAGTAGAACTAAACATCCTGAAAGCTCTTTTTTATATTAAGAAACCTGCATTGTTTACATCCTATTATATCGATAACCTCATAGCATAGTTGCCATATTCAAATAAAACAGATTAGTTGACAGATTCATAGATATCATAAACATAATATGATAAAGATTATTAATAAAACAATAGCAACTAAACATAAAAAGAGTGGGTCCCTAGTTTCCATACATAGGAAAAATAAACATTCTGTATTGGTCAGCTATTTTTATTTATGTTCAAGGATTCGATTAACTTTATTGTCATGCCAGTTTACATTTGCATGTTGTTGGTGCAAAATTAGTACTCAGGTCCCAGTTTTAAAACCTAAATAGATAATAAGTACACGGTAAGACACGGTAAGTATAGCAAAAACGGTAAAAATACAAAAATACTAAAAATAGAAAGAGAAATTTAGATTTAACATTAGCTAAAATATCAAGTAAAATATATACTTGAAATATCAACATAGAAAATTTGAAAAGTCTAAATAAATTATAAGTATGGAGTAAGATGGTGTAGCAAAAATGGGAAAAAAAATACTACAAATAGACAGAGAAATTTAGATTTATCATGAACTAAATTTACAACTGAAAAATATCCGTTAAATATAAACATTGAAAAGTAGACAGTATAGCAAAATGGTAGAAATATAAAGATGCCAAGAATCGGGAGAGCATTTACATAATGTGTGCGTTATCATGATCATTGGTATAGCCTTTCAGCACGTTATTTAAAATTCTGACCTGATGTGAGAAGAATCGCTTGCAGGAAATGTTGTCAATATCAATAATGAATAGGTGACAACATGATTTGCAAACACAATTTGCATTCAGATAGGCAAAGAGACAGGCAATTAGGTGAGAGACTTTTCAGTTCAGGGATAGTCAGGCTGAATTCAGCTAGATGGAGTGAAGCAGTAAACTTTAAAAAATATTGCAATATGTATTTCAGGAAACAGAAAGATTGCAATATCATTTTTTTCCCCAATATAAAGCAGCCCTACTTTTAAACAAATGTAACAGAATCCAATTAAGTTCATTATTCTTCACATGGGAACCCTATAGTTGTAGTTCTCAAAGTAGGAGTTGAAATCCCTTTGGGAGTCGTGAAACACAAATTGGAGAAAATATTAAGAATTTAAAATGATTCAAAGCTGCATATTTTGTCTAGTTTTTTCAATTTGCAGGTTTTTGTCTGTAAGTTCCTGCTTGCAACATTGAACCTTAGAGATAATGGGGATCTCTAGTCTCTTAGACTGTTGGATATGTTAAAGATATAAGAGAGAGTAGAAGTTAAATTGAAAAAAAAAAGAAAATAGATGTTTTCTCACGCCTAAGATAAATAATTCTTAGTTTGAAAGTAGTGCCGAAATGAGAGGATAGTGCCTCAGCGATCAGTCATTGCAGACCTCTGTCCAGTATCTCACATTAAGTCGGTTTTTCCAGAGTAATTCATGTGTCTACGTCTTGTATTTCTTTGAATGACTGACTGGCTTCATTGTGCGGTCGTGTTGCTGACATCATGGCCTAGTTTAGGAGCAGACTTGTACAAGGAGGTGCAATGTAAGGGCCTCTTAGAGTGTGTGTGTGCATTGTGTGATTCTCACATAGAAAACAACAACAACAGCCAATCCAGTTTTTCTAACTCAACTTCTTAAATGCCACAACCCTCTCTTCATTCAGCTGCCTGAATACACTCTAAAATTTAATAACTGGATGAAAAAAAGTGCAAAGTTACATAAAGAATCAGAAACACAACTTCCATTCACTCTGTAATGGTTTTATTGCTCTGTATTAAAGCAATGTGTGAACATGTAGGTGTTATTTTATCACTTACACCTCTGAAATGCACACACAGAGTAGATAATGTTCTCCAGTAGTTATGTAATTTACCCGACAGTCGCAGTCAGAGTCTCCTTACCTTAATGCTCGGTAATTCCCAGGTACTGTGAGTTCACTGCAGCCGCTCATATGTAATACTCAGGTCAGGAGATGAAATGCTGTATTGTGCTTTTTGAGCAGTGGAAATATTTCACAGCCAGCTCAGCTCAGCAGGGTGATACACATCAGGCTACAGAGCCCGTCTGAGGTTGTTTTCCCTCAGGTTTCACTGTAGATAAAGACAATCAGAGAGACATTTTTCTGCCTCCACTTTCTTTGTGTTTGTATCACTGCTGACTGATTGAGCCTAGTGATTGGCAGTCGAGCAGGACCGTAAAAAGCCATCGTCTCAGGTCGAAGGTCTGGGGCCCTCATGGAGCGTCTTCTTCAAGAATGATTTACCGTCACCCGTGTTTCCTGTCCCATGTGCTGCCATCTTTCCCCTCAGGGTTCACAGCTGTGCAAAGAGTCACTTTGATGATCTGGCTGATGATGTTGTGACTAGAAAAACCCTTCATACAGGAGGCATCATACGATAGGGATGTTATTTTTCTGGTTATTGTTGTTCAGTTAAATGATCAGGGCTCCAGTTAGACTTGTCACGATGACAAAATTTGCTGGACGATAAATGTCCCAGAAATTATTACGATAAATGATAATATTGCCATTTTGATACCATTTTCAACTACATAATAATAGTAATAATAATGGTATAATAGTGCAAGTACACCCTTTTAAAGATAAATAACCTTTTATTTCTTAAGAATGTTTAAAATTGGAATTATTTTATGAAAAAAAGAAGTTGTAAATATCCAAAATAAATAATCAACATAACCAAAATTGATAAAATTGACTGTCTGTCTCCGTTAACAAAAAATGCACTTGAATAAAAACCATACAAAACTGAAACAATATATAAAGTATAAAGTCTCTGTAAACAAAATTGCACTTCAATATATACTAAACATTAGGTTCAGACATTAAGATATTTAACAGACAAAAATACCAATCCAGTTAGGACATTTGTAAACAAAAAATGCACTTGAATAAAAACCACACTCAACCAAAAGAAATACATAAAACAGACTCTGTTGCTGATAAGAAAATAAACTCACAGTGATCCAGCAAACTTAACTCATTATCTAGTGTCTTTGGTGAATGAAAAACTTATTGAGCTCATTTTTAATTATCATGCAATTAATTGATTTATTGATTATTGTGACAGGCCTAGCTCCAGTCTTTTCAAACATAAAGTGTCCTTAAGATTCAATGTTGGAAAGATGTTTTTGTATATTGAGATTTCTTTGAGATCCTGAATTTAGCATTTAGACTTAGGTTTTATCTACTTTTGGTCCAACTGGACAGAGCAGATGATTTGGTTAAGGAGTCAAAGATGGCTTCTGCATTGAGCAACAAGTTGGTTTTAAAACAACTAGTGATGATTTGAGCAAATCCTGTGTTATTCAGAGGACCCTGCTGTTCATAGTCCCATCTTCAGATCACTGCAACCCAAGACTCCACATTTTGAAACTTCGTCTGTGTTTATTCACGATGTTGGAGAGCTGAACTCAATGTTTGTGGTGTACAGTGTGGGCTCCATCGCTGAAACATAGCACACATGTTTGTAATCGAGGGATTATTGCTCTGGTGTGATTCATAATGTACAAAACACTGATGGAAAACACTTGTCTCTGACATTTTGCCAGCTTTGACTCATGTTACGCTCCCTGCTGGCTCTGTTCTGCTGTTGTTTGTTATTGCCTCATGACAGTTCACCTCAGACTGGTTGATGGTTTTTGTTATACCATCGAGAAGGTGCAGCAACCAGCCCACTTAAAGATATCTGATTCCATATGTCTAAACAGAACTCAGAGGAAACCGATGTGTTCATTCCCAGCCACACTACATTCCAGTTCCTTCCCCATTTCCCAATCCATCTCCCACAGTGACATTGCACCACAGCCGGTGGTTTCTCGAGGTTAAGAGGAGCCAAAAAGGAGCCCCATTGATTTTTGTGCATCACAGCTTCACGCTCAGAGCCTCTTTTTCATTGAGAAGCTGAAACCACCAGGGCTTTGCCGTTTGTTGTGCTCTGATTGCTTTTTGCCTGAGTGAAAAAAAAAACATCAGGCGGTCGGGCCTGGGCTCTCTGCGGATGAGTCAGGTGCTGCTGTCAGCTTGCCGTGATATGTGACTGCCTGTCTGGGGAGAAAGCAGCAGAATAACTGAAAGCATCATGGACAGCCTTTGTATGGCTCGCTAAGCACGTCTCATTTTGTCGACAGGTCATTCAGGCCGCGCTGAGACAAAATAACAAGCAGCATTGAGCAGGGATTTGGTAGTTTGACACGACCGCTCCTACACCAACTCTGACTCTGACTGAATAAGCCGTTTTTCTATAATATGCCATGTCAGGTCCAGAAATGTGCTGAGTTTAGAGACTCTCACAGCAGGTTTCTGTGGAAATATAATGTGTGATGACTTTTACTACCGTAGCAGTGAGTTCACTCTGCTCTGAGCTCTGGAGGGGAAGTGAAAGTCCTGAGCTCTGTCTGATGTGAGATGGTCCCAAAATAGTTTGTGCAGTTGAAAACAAAATGTCTGTTTTTACTTGGTATCGGGTTTTAAATTTGTTCAAGAGTCCAGAGTATTGAAGGGTTTCTTGGGTAGCATGGGGACATTCAGACAAATTACACAGTAGTCATGAACCCAGGGTTACCCAGGGACTATTGGAGCAATAATTACTTCTGATAGTTTGTACTATTTGCTTGCCACTTCCTTTAGTTTTACTATACTCCATTACATTGGTCCTGTGTAGATGGACTTTGCTGGGACTTAAAACCCAAACCCTCCAAGGACCTTGTTCAGGGTTTAAAAAAAACCTGTATTTAGTGGCTTCACATGCAGTTTCTCAGCATACAGTGACATCATCTGCTGAAATGTTCTGTGGGAAAAATATCCAGTACAAACAACCCAAAAAAAGACACAGTTTCCTGCTTGAAATAAATGTGACTTACTTTTTTAACTTATAGTCTGGCTTGTTTATTGTGTTGAATTCAGTGTTACCAAGACACATCTGATTTTTTTCTCTGTTACCCACACATTCGTTATTGGACATAGCAGCACAGGGAAAACCAAATGAACTTGGGAAAGATGTTGCAAAAAAAAGAGACTTCAGCAAAGGCTGGAAGAGGATTAATTTGTGAACTGGACTGTTAATAGTATCAACAGGCAGGTCTCAAAAGGACTGTTTGTCAGAAAATCAGATGGATTATCTTAGACTGTGCTGCTACCGAGTGCAACAGGAATGTTTCTCATCGATAAACTCTTAATTTCTTCAATGGAAAGCCGAATTCTGAGTAATGAACTAGTACACGTTCTCAAAGTGCACTAAAGTTTAAACCAAAGTCCTGTTAGTTTAAAGAAACTCATTGAAACTTGTGTTATCAAAGCTAGTTAGCAAATTAGATTACATGATGAACAGTTTTCATAGAGACGTAGTGGTGACCTTATTATGCTGACTCTCTTAGGGGGAAGTTAAGTCTGCAAACAGCCTCATCAACACTTGGCATGGGGAAGTAAGAGGAAAAAAACATTTATCTGCACATTTTCAGTCATGGTTTGCCTCCAACATGAGCTGGACGGAGTAAGAAATGCTTCTGTGGAGCCTGAAGAGGTTTCAGCAGGAGCCTCTTCATGTAGAGATTTGTTGTTGGTGTTTTCAAGATGGAGCACCTGTTTCCACTTGAAGTTGAAGAAAAGAAACCCCATTCAATGCGCTTTGATGATTCTGCTTTCTTTTCACTCGTTTACAGCTTCTCCAAAGCAGTGAGGGAAACATCTTTAGGAGGAAGCATGCCTTGGAAAGATCATAGTATTGTTAATCTTCATTCAGTTAAATCATTGATGGCTTTATTTTTGTGTCCTGTAGAGTCATTGCACAAATGCATGCTGTTAGGGTGCACAGCTCCTCTATCCTCATTGTCATTTCACAGCACGCAGGCCGGCTGAATGTCTTCATTGAAACACCTCCGGACCAGAACTCCCTCAGCTTTATCATCCAGTTAATTTGTTCCCTGCTTTGCTACATCAACACTTAGGATCAGCACAAGGACTCTCATCAGTCAGAAGCATTTAAAGGCTCTTGAACTATTCTTTAGACTCTATGCTTGAGAATACGTGCTCCTGTATCTCACTGCCCTTGGGCGGCTAACTGTGGAATTTTGTCGGTGACTCATATCAGCTGAAAAGACTCAGAGCTTTAGCGCAGAGTGTAATAATGTCATGTTGCAGTGTGGAGGGCTGTAAAGATAAATCTGTCTGGTTTTAAGTGCTACGAATATGTTATCTGTGAAAAATGTAGAAATGGGTCTACAGGTTTTAACTTGTATTGAGATGAGATGAGAACCTAAGACATTATTCTATGGTGTGTTTTTCTTCTTCATTGGATTTATTAGTGGGGTACACTGTGTCATGCTGCTATGCCATTACACTGTTACACAACATGCCACCTATTAAAAAGGGCATGCCTTGCAGTAGAAACACATACAGAATCAGGCCCAGACCAAACTGTACTGATCTATACCTGACCGCTTGATGGAAACAGGGATTTTGTAAACAGCAGCCTTAGCATTGAATAATACAGTGGTTTTACTTGCTTTGAAAAGTTCACTTCTTACCCACACTCAAGGGCAATGTGTGAAGTTAGACATAGAATAGTCAGTTTCTCAACAGAATCAAAAAGGTGTTCCTCAAGGCTCAATATTTGGCCCACTGATGTTTTACCTTAATATTTTCCAATGACTTTCTTGAAAGTTGTCGGGGCATTTAGCTGATTGGAAATCTATATGCTGGTGATACAGTCCTATGTTTTTGCAAAGACACAAAGTGAGGCAACTGAAGAACAAGCATCTCATACAAATTGAGTTTGGTTTCAGTCCCGTTCAAAAGGAAGTCCTTTGCCCAAAAGTAGCAATGGGTATCGATAACTGGCTCTTGTTAGAAATCAATCAGAAATGGCTCAATCTATCAACATCCTTAGCCTGTATGCTTAACACTTCTCTTGTAGATTTATCTTACGTTGACATAACGTTTTTACTTATTTTGATTTATTTGCAGCCAGAGATCTGGGGACCCATGACCATGTGCAAAGATTTTAACACATTTTTTTGTATTTACGTCCAAAGATATCCAGAGCCATTGAACAATTTTAAATTTACTCACTCATAAACTCATCAAATGTTGACACAGAAAACCTGTGAAGCCTACTTTTTGTACACAGAAAATTCACAGGAGGAAAATATGAGGGGATTGACAAGCACAATGGATAATGGCATCAGTATCAGTACAGTCTTATCGATACCCATCTCTATCTGAAAGTGACATCTGTGTCAGTTTGGACACCAGTCTTAAAGCTCAAGATGATTTGGTTAATCTCTTCAGAAACTCTCCCATGTCTACCCAAGATTTTTTACTTTTTGGTGCTAGTCTCCTCAGTGCGCCGTCGTATCTCCAGCAGTTTGTTATTGTCTCAGCCTGTGGGAATATCAAACGCAGCCACAGCATTGTTGTAATTACCCGAACTAAAAAAAGCTCCCTCTGTTTTCTCCTCGCTGCCTTGTAAAGACCTCTGGCTTTGTGTGGGGAACAAAGGAGAAGAAGGAGTCAAGCATTTTTTGAAGATTAACTTTTTAAGGAGCTCTGAAAGGCCAGTTAACAGAGGTTGCCAAGTAACTGCCTGTTGAGCAGGTTGTGAAGTATCGACTCCCTCAGTGGCTCCATGCTGGAGTTTGTCTGATGACATGCTGAATTATAATCCTGCTGCTGGTCAAATATTGAGGATGTCGTTGTGATTTGTTATTTATAGCTCATTTTTCATTATGTTAAACTAGAAACGGTCCCCTGGTTATCTCTGAGTTTTGTCTCATTTTGAAATTTCATACTGTTTTTTTTATAGCAGCAGGGATTAAAGGATGAGGATGATGGTTTTAAAGAGCATTGAGAGATCAGTGTTGTCAGATCATGCAGCAGCTGTATGTAACGCAGACCCAGCACTGTTTGCTCTGATGCTACTTCTGATTTGTGGTTAATGTGCAAAAGTTGATTTAAAGCTTCATTTTTGGAGCTGTTTTCAGCGTGAATCTTTCTTGCAGCCTGCAGATTTTGGAACGCTCAGCAGCATGTAGCTGTCAATGAGGAGTCCTCACTGAGGTGACTGATGGAGGAAATGAATAATGTTGTCATGGCCTGTCACTCAGCACACCTGCACTAAAGTTGTCAGGTTCAGACTGAGGAGACAGGCTGTGTTGGGGTTGCACACAGTCGAGTGCTGATGTTAGTATTTTTAGTTCCTACTGGGACAACTTTGCATCATATTACTCAACGGTAAAACACACCATTAAATAAGCAGTTTAATAACCTGCCATTATGATGATGATGATGTTATGAATATAAAAACATAATTGCTGATGATGCTCATGACAAAACACTTCGATCGTGACTGAGAGCAGATGTGCATATGGGTTATTCTTATCCACGCAGCATGCATGCAAGATTACAAAACAGCCACTTGTTCAACCCTTGGGATCCCAAACCCATGAGCGGTATAAATAAAATGCCTATTTTTATACGGCTGGCATTTACAAACTGTTTGATTAAAAAAACAAAAAAACCTGGTGTAATCGTCAGGTTTTCAAATGTGACGTCAGCTACATTATCTCACATCCTTAAGCTGTGGTGATATAAATATTTTATTTGGCTGCATTGTTTTTTCCAAGAAAAAAAAAAACAGTCCGTCACACAGTTGGTATTTTGGGCCTTAAATAATAAAAATATGTCTAACTGTTTAACTGGCTAAAAAACACAACTCCCAAATAAAACCACCCAGTATGTGTTCTTCTTACCTGTTAACAACACTGCTGTCACATGAAACCCTGAGCACTTTGGGAATATGAAAACACATTGAGCTGCAGTTTATAAGCACCATGGAACTTTTTATTTTTTACTACCCTTTTTATCTTTATTCCGATATCGAGCAATGTCCTTGCTCTTTGCATGTTTTCTCATATAATATGAACCTGTTTGAAAAAGTTTGTCCATTCCCTATCTCATACCACTTCTGATTCATTTGAACACCTTTTTGAAACAAATGCATAATCTCTGAACCTTGTAAAGTAAAATGTAATTGCTCGAACTCCTGTTTGGCCAGGAATGTCTACAAAACATGAAATCCATGGTCTTTGTTAAAGCTGGTTTAATTTGTTTTTTTAACCTGAAACAAAAGAAAATGAAAACCACAACTACCCACATGGAAATACTTTGGTTGATGGATTGATTTATGTCCCTTGAGACATAACATAAGTTAATTTAAGGTCGTTTAGGGGCATTTCTTGTACACCAGAATAACTTTGTGTCAAAATTTTCACATTTTATCTTCTGTGTCTGACTTTTTCAGTACAAACAAGTATTTTTCTGGCTGTAGAGATTTAGACATGCTCTCAGGGGCTTCGTGTTGTTGTAGACAGATGAGATGTTTTGACTTGTACATACTTCATATCTGCTTTTCTGCTACAGACCTTTTCTCACACTCTTTCTCCAGCTCATCTTATCCTCTTTGCCCTTTCTCTCCCCTGACATCCCTGCTTCTCCCACTCCATATCTCAGCATCTCAACCCTTCCAGACACCTCACTTGGGAAATCATTCTCTGCTCACACATCCCTCTCCAGTTTGAACCTTTTTTTTAACAGTTTTCTCTCCCAGTTCCTGTCTCTTTCTCTCTCTCTCTCTCTCTGCTGTCTGCAGACGGGCCGAGCTGTTTCTCCCTGCGGCCATCATTACAGGAGGTTGTGTCTGCGACTGTTAGGGCCGCGCTGCTGCACCATCAGCACCTCTCTCACACACATTACAGCTAATATAAATGTCTGCTGTGTCTCACCCTCTAGGCCGCAGAGTCGGGCATCGTGAAGATTAAGACCATCGCAGCCAGGAACACAGACATACTGGCAGGTGAGTAAGAGAGGGAGAATAGCGGTTGTTAAACACATTTCAGATATCAAATTGTCACTCGATCAGAGTGCACTACACTTTGATTCACAAAGGATTAAATCTCCCAGGAATGTGATCATTTTATGTCATTATTTATGAAAGTATTCAGCTTTTAGTCCTGATTTTCCTATTTTTAGAAAAGTTTCAGGATTATGGGTGCAAAGTCGCAAGCTATTAAATTCTTTGCATTCATAGTCTGGATGCCAATTTATAAGAAGCTTTTCCACTGCAGGAACTCGGGTCCAAAATGAATTCTGAAGTAACTGATCTACCCCTTAAACACTGTACTTTTCAAAGATCTGGGGACTATTGGGAAATTCTCTGATTCATGGAGCAGCCGCAGTTCTTTTTATTTCCCTCCTTCCTCTGTTTGTCTTGTTATCTACAGATGTCAATAAATCCCCCAAAAATTCATAAAATTGTCCCAGGACTTCAGACCTTGGTGGAAAAAGAGACCACAAAGGGACAGTAGTTCCAGGAACTAAAAGTTCAAGTTCAAAAGCACCTTCAGTGATGTGATTTATCTTTAACTACTGTTCATGTTGTGCGTGGGTTTCAAGTTATGTGGAATTAGTTTTTACTTTTTTGAACATAAGTAATTGTGTTAAATGCATCCAGATCTTGTTTTAACTTTAATTTTATGGTTCTTTGATTGACTATAGTGTTTATACCTCCAAATATTAGTTTTAGAATTGAGTTATGAACAAAAATAAAAAAGAGAAAGTAGAGTAGAGTAACATCAAAACGAACAAAAACCAAAAAGGTCATTGATGGTATACAAACACATATGTGATGTTTGAAATAAATGATAAAAAATTAAGAAGGAGGTATTTTACAGATTTTTTTCAATAAATCAACAACCATCTTTGAACAAACAATTGGGTATAGCATTAATAAATCTGCTAGTTAACTTTCAATCCTCTACATATTACGGGTGCCTAAATGGTTTCCACTGTAAAAACTGAAGCCTAAGTGTCCTATTTTAGTCAGAATTGTCTTTTTAGAGTCAATATGAGCCACATTCAGCAGACAAGTCCAGAAAATATCACACTTCAACACATTAAAAAACTAAAATGATGCCTGAATTGAAAAAAAATCTACCAATGATATCAGAAAAATCAACCTATTAAGTTCCTTTAAATGATAATGTCTGAATACAATACTCTCTCCAACACATGAACAGTGAGTTGTTCCAACGCTCTTTTGATACACAGAGTCCAGTTTCAGGAATATTTGCAGAGTTGACACATTGTCGACATTTTCGGAGTTCTTCTGTAGGCCGTCTGTCTGACTGTAAACCGAGCAGGAGCTCTAGGTACAGAGGAGTTCATTTATCTTTGTTTCGAGCGTTAATGTGTTGGTTTCCACAGCAGCGTAATGAGGTGTGACAAAGAGATTGATGAGTGGAGTTTGCAGGTGTTAATCAGAGAGAAACCTAATCTGAGGAAGATGATGAAAGGCCACCAAAAAATCCACTGTGAATAATTTTATACCTGAGAATATTTTTCTAACCTTTAGGAAAATAAAACATGACTCAACCTTGGAAAATACTCTGGAGCTTCCTCAGACAGTTATTAAAAATGTCCTCTCTGTGGTTATTTGCTCCACATCCTTTTCTGTCTCACCAATACGAGATCCTGATCATGTTTAATATATTGTACATTATCTGTACATTTTGACAACTCTAATTCAGCTTCAGCATTCTGTGAGCTTCTAAATTTAAGCTCCCTCTGAAAACTTCTTGGCGGATTTAATTGAAAAGTGGTAGTAACCTGGATCCTCTCTCTCTGTCTGCAGCTCTGAAGGAGAACAGCTCCGAGGTCGTGCAGCCTTTCCTCATGGGCTGTGGCACCAAAGAGCCGAAGATCACTCAGCTGTGTCTGGCTGCCATCCAGAGACTCATGTCCCATGAGGTGGTGTCTGAGGTGAGGACCACGACCTGGTTTTGGCGTTGACATGCAGCTCATTGTCTTGCAGCTCAAAATGTCTCATATTGACTCACTTCATTTGCAACCAAAACAACAGCTACACTGAAGCTCAAAGTCAATAAACAGACCTCACACTTGAACAGTTCAGCTGTCTGCTGCTCTGTCTGTAGTTAAAGTTGCCCATCACCTTCAAAACCCTCAGTAACTTCAGCCCCTCATGGCAAAAAACAGGTCGAATGGAACAGGAAGTTGTGCACAGAAACCACCTAAAAATGCCCAATGACTCTCAAAAAAAAGTTCTTTTTTGTTTGAAATTGAGTTTATTCTTATTGAAATTGTGTTTTAACTTCTTGAAAATTCAACTCTCTTTATTCCCTAAATGCAATAATATGAAATTCAATTTCAGTTTGGAAAACTCAGATTGATTCTTAGAACTTAATTTCATTTGAGCATGGCACAAGCCTTTTGCACACCCGTAAGGAAGAGTAATTGAGCAAAGATTCACAGTGATCCTTGTCAGGTGTGTTTCTTATGTGTGCTAGACTGTGTTTTCTTGCATGTGTCACTAGTTTTGGGCAGAATAAGCAGATCAACTTTCCTGGCAGTTTCTTTTTACTTGATGTTTGACGGCTGTTTCTCCCGACCAGCTAACTGGGCCTAGAAACCAGAAATCAAAATTAAAAAAATTGAATGGTTCTTGTAGAATTGCAATGCTAATCCCCATTCCTATCGAGACTCGAGACTCAAAGCCCAATCCTACATTTGGTGTATTTTGATCATAACAGCAACCTAACGTTTGACTAAGCTTCACTAAAAAGGGATTCTAACCGCTAGAGAAGAAGCCAGTCTGTTATGACCCTCATAAAACTAGTTAATACTTTACGTCGCTGAAGCTTACGCATGTAGCCTGACGTACACCTCTGTCCTTGCTGTATGGTAAACATCAATATGTATCAGCTTCAAAATTACATTTTACATTCAGAAAGTGTCACGTGACCAGAAACAGAGGATTAAATAGGCCACATCGCCCTCATGACTTCATTGTGTTTACCCTGGACCAGATCGTTACAGCTCTGGATTGAGGCTCCTCCAGGCATCTGCTCTCCCTCTTTGGTTTGACGGTTTTAGGCCAAATCAATAAAAAGCTGTTGCTCTCATCTTGATTCATCACCCTGCGTCTTTCACCTTTGGAGAGTCGCCCAAGGTGATTATCACCTCCAAGAGAGCCAAGTCAATAACCTCTGAAGTGTTTTTTTTTAGGAATAGGGGACATTTCTTTTATATGAGCCTCTTTCCTGGATGTCAAAGGTTCTCTTTAACAGTTTTTATCTAACTCACAGATTATTTTAGTTTAATTTTTCAGCCCCTGGATTTATTTGTATTGATCAGTGTTCCTGGAGAGTTTGCACATTTACTTACACATATACATGCATATTTAAGTTGGCCTGTAACCTCCGGCTCATCCTGTCTCATAAAAGAAACAAATCAATGACCAATCAGCTAAAGCAAACATTAAAACTGATAACCTCAGTTCACTCTCCTCCTCTGATCACAGAAACTGTTATCAGACGGCTCAAATCTGATCTTATTTAACCCTGAAATTGACATTTTATGTTGTTATTTTTACTCTGTGAGATGCGCGACCAATGTTTTTTTTTTTTTTACTGTAAGACAGCTGAAAACACCACAGTGCACTGATTATGTTGAATACATTTTATCAAGGCCTTCTCAAGTAGGTGGTGGGTGGCTTGAATCAGCTGGTTGAGGCTTGAAGAGTTTCTTTGTAACTGAAAAGAAAGCATCTATGATTCTTTCTTTCACCAAACCCCTCCTCACTTCCAGAGCTGTGTTTTCTTGTCATTGAGCCTCTGTTGCTGTTCCCCACAGCCCATCAGAACATCTCCACTTCACCTCCTCTACAACACACATCTTTCCAGTCCATTGAACGCCGCAATTCTGCTCAGTAACTCGGCTCTGTTCCTCTGCCAGAACCACTCCACGTCTTAGTCATTCCCAGCTGCAAGGTTTAAAGCTTCCTGAGGGCCTCGCTGGACAAACCGGCCTCGATATTGATTCTTAAGACATCACTGGAGACGGACCAGATGGATAGTTTGTCATGTTTATGTCAGTTTGTGTCTTTGGGGAAGGACGCAGATCTATTTACTTGAAAGAAAATGACCTCCAAGAATGAAACAGACCCTGAATTGAAAACCTAGTTTTGTCTCTAAAACCACAGGACCAAGAGTCAGAGCCTCATCAAAGAAAACACCATAATACTGATGAAATACTACTTGCAAATTCAACCTTGTACTGATGTAGAACTCCAAAAACAAAGACAAAACCCCTTTCCAGTGTTGTGATTTGGATGCAGACATGGAATAAAACACAAACATATCTCCTGAGTCAAAGATACTAATCAGATTTTGAAGAGTGTAGATTGGATGTGAACTATTACTGTGACACTTAAAAGGGTTAATGATTTATTTATTAACGGTTATCAATAATTGATAGATCAATCTGTCATGAAAACAAGAATGAGTGTCATTCATCATGGACAAAAAACTTATTGGTTGTTATTAATCAACAGCGGTGGATGCATTTTTTATTTATATGGTATACATTTTTCAACTCTTAGGACTTTTTGGAGAGGAGAGCACTCTGAATACAGCTGGGACCAGGGCTTTTAAGTGACCTCATTGCATTTTCTTGTAAAAATGCTTTTTCTCTGAGTATCTTGAGTATATTTGATTTCATTTGAAAAACAAGGTGCATAACTAATCTAAAAGATTGCTCGGCTTCTGTGCCCATAGTACATGCATAAATTGGACTTATAGAAGAGCAAACAGCCACCACAACACTGATCATTTATATACTTTACATGCATATACACACCTGATCAAAATCTCAAGACCAGTTAAAAAAATGATAATGTCACTTTAATTGTTGTTTTGCTTACTCCATTTTTTCTGTAATACATCCATTTCTTCTTTTTGTATTATAAAACTGTACTTAAAAACTTTTAAAGGTCAAACTGTTTAAATTGTGTGATGAAATTTTCAACTAGTTTGAAGATTTTGATCAGGCGTGTGTATACTTAGAATCATGTAACAGTAAGCAACTTTTGTTTGCACTTGAAACAACTTTTAAAGGCCACCAATGAATTCTTTGGATTTATAGATTGCAGTTAACATCAATGAGATTGTTATCTCTCAAATTGTTTCGTCAATTAGTTTTTGTTAAGCTGTTTTGTTAAGCTTCATTGATTTTGTTCCACAAAAGAGCAGCTCAGAGGCTTGCGTGAAGACTCCTCGTATCTCAGGCTGCTTGACCCATCAGAGGACATGCAGTGTCACTTACATTGAGCATCAAGTGATGTGATATTTACTAGCAGTGAGTTTTGTTGTTGTTGAACTCGGGGGATGTTGTGACCCTGAAGCAGGCTGCACCAGCTGGGACCACAAGTGTTTTTAGTTTGGGGAGCTTTGTGACCTCAGACTGAGCTCTTAACTTCTCTTCTTCTGTAACAACTTCAGATTGCAAAGACAGCAGTTGAAACTCTGTTTAACCCTGAGCTGCAGTGCACTGAGTGGTTGATTATGAAGTGTTTTTGTGTTTGCATGGCAGGCAGCAGCAGGAAACATCATCAACATGCTGTGGCAGCTGATGGAAAACGGTTTGGAGGAGCTGAAACTTCTGCAGACTGTTCTGGTTCTACTGACCACCAACACAGTCGTCCACGATGAAGTGCTTTCAAAGGTACAACAAAAACATACTCATATATCACACATATTCCTTTCTCCTTTGTATCTCTCAGGTTTACATTTAGCCCAGTTTTGCTCCTCTGTGAGTCATCCTCATGTATTATTTAACTGCAGGTATAGGGTTGTCTTATAGCCATAAATAAACACAGTTGTGCTCGACTGTGTGTCACAAGAAAACAGGACAATAAGTACTATCAAACTCAACAAATCAGAAAGAATTAGTCTTGAGTTTTTCATACACTGTTAAAGAATCTCTAATGACGCTTGATTTTGTGTCTACACAGGCCATTGTGTTGTGTTTCCGTCTCCACTTCACCAAGGACAACATCACCAACAACACAGCAGCTGCCACGGTCAGACAGGTCGTCACTGTGGTGTTTGAGAGGATGGTGGCAGAGGACGAGAGATTTAAAGGTGACAAGGCTGGGACGTGATGCATGGAAGATTTAAAGCTAGATGATGTGTGTTTTGTCTCACTTGCACAAGTTTCTGCACCCTTTAGTGAATCGGGCCTGGAGTTTTACCAGCTTTGTAAAACTTCTTGTGAAATGTTTCTTTTTAACAACCAGCTTTTAATGTTTTAACATTTTTGAGCAGAGTAACAGCAGGATGTCACCTCGAGTGTATATTTTATCACTTGGAATTGTGGCAGCATTGCTGATAGCTTCAGTGATTAATCTCTCTGCTTATTAATCATTCATCAGTTGATTAATTAGTTCTCTATCCTCTGAATGAGTTTGTAAATGATTAAAGAATGACATGTATTCCCCCTCAGGTATTGTTGAGCAGGCTCCTCCTGTGCAGGGAAACACCAATAGGCGATCTGTCAGCACCCTGAGGCCCAGTGCTAAAGATGCATACATGCTTTTCCAGGTATGTCCACCAGGGGGCAGCAATCTTCCACACAATATTGAGCTCTTCTTCAGACAGAGTTGGATTTGACACCTGTTACATGGCCTTGTCTTTCCTAAAGAGCTAGAAATAGTCTCAAAAACAGGAGTTGTTCATGTTTCTCCCACGCTGCACTTCTGTGACTTCACTGTATATGATAAAGTGACCATATTCTAAAATCCAAAAAAGGGGAACCCTTACCTTAGCCTCTTGGAGAGAACACCCTAAGATATTCAGAGACACCAAAACGGCTCCATAACCAATATATTTATTTCAAACACTCCCTTTATGTTTGGAGTGTAATTTTTCTATGATGCAAGCTTGAAAAACTGTTTAGAAGCCCATTTCCGCCAGTAAAAGATAAAGAAAATTAAAGACTGGCTTTGATCGCATTCCGTTTTTTTTTTTTTTTTTTCTTTGGAAATGGTCAATACTTTGAGTTGGAGTCAAATTTTCCCCTTTCTCTCATAATTTTGAGTATTTATCTCACAATTTTGACTAATCTAAGAATTTTTGACTGTAGCATCTCAAATGCTTGACTTAATTATCTCAGAAGTTTGATTTTTTTCTCAAATTTTTGATTTTTTAATCATAATTTTGACTTATTATTGCCAAATTTAGAATTATTTAAGAATCTTTATGATAATATCTCCAAATTTTGTATTCATTATCTCAAAATTTGACTTTTTCATCAAAATTTTCATGGAATATATCAAAATGTCAACGTTTTGACTCAAATTTTGACATTTATCTTAGAATTTTTCACTTTTTATCTCAAAGTTTTGATTTTTGTTGAAAATTTGACACCTTACCTAATAACTTTGACTGTTTATCTCAAAATTCTGGCTCTTTATCTAAGAACTTTGACTTTTTATCTCAAAATTTTACTTAATATGGGATAAAAAGGAAAACTCAACACCAGTTAGGACCACAACGAAAAAACGTTAAAGTGCATTTTGACTTCAACATTATCTGCCAGGGACCCCACGAAAGTAGTCAGAGCATGTTTTCCTACATGCTCAACATCCTGACAGTTTGGTACATTGGAGCCAGTAGCCCAGTGCAGCACTTTATTATAAATGAGCATAATAAAATTCCATGACCAAAAAGGAGGACATGTCTGGGCAAAAAACGTTTGGTCTCTCTTGTCCAAAACCTCATTGTTTGAATTCCGTCATGACCCCCCTGCAGGATTTGTGCCAGCTGGTGAATGCTGATGCCCCCTACTGGTTGGTGGGGATGACGGAGATGACCCGGACGTTTGGTCTGGAGCTGCTGGAGTCTGTTCTGAATGATTTTCCAGGAGTGTTCCTACAGGTATGTGCCGAAAACTCTGAAGACAGAATTTTCTAAAATTTTGTCTTTCACTGACGTCTTCCTCTCTCTGCTTTCCCTCCCCCAGCACCAGGAGTTCAGCTTCCTCCTCAAAGAGCGAGTGTGTCCGCTCGTCATCAAGCTCTTCTCCCCTAACATCAAGTTTCGTCAAGGCAGCAGCAGCTCGGCCTCACCTGCACCCGTCGAGAAACCTTACTTCCCCATTTGCATGAGGCTTCTGCGCGTGGTCTCAGTCCTCATCAAGCACTTTTACAGCTTACTGGTGAGACTGGGGACGGTTGACTGGCCTGGCTGATATAAGTCAGGGATTTTCCTCGCTTAATTGATCTTGTCTGATTAGCATTGGATTAGCAGTTTTGTCTTAGTTCTGCTCCAGGTGTTTCAAGGAGCTTAACTGCGTCTAAGTAATTGAACATCGTAGCAATTTCAATAAGTTAATCAATCTTTGATTTGGACTTAATGCAAACCTCAGTTCAGGGCACATGTTTGTGTTTGTTTCGCAGGTGACAGAGTGTGAGATCTTCTTGTCTCTGCTGGTGAAGTTTCTGGACGGGGAGAAGCCGCAGTGGCTGAGAGCCGTGGCTGTGGAGTCAGTCCATCGACTGTGTGTGCAGCCGCATTTACTACGGTAAACAAAACCAACCCTGAAGCAAGATCAATGTAGCTTTAGGTCTTTTTGAATTGACTATAAACAACACCATGAATGGGTTGCAAAATATTTCTATCATTGCTGTTTTATCTTATGCATATCACAGAACAGGGAGCTAAACATAGACTGTTTCTAGCTTTTTGAAATGGCTTCAACTGGTGAAACACCCATCAATCCCTACCGTCTGTAGTGCTATGACAGCGGAGATCGACTGGTGTCTCAACCTGAATAGCAACCCTGTTAACTATCGACTTTTGGTAGAATTCATCCTTATCAAACAGCTTTAGATCATCATTCAATACTTATCTGATGTGGAGATTATGACACATATAGAAACACAATTAAAACTAGTCTAGGATGCATTCTCAAGGACTTCTTCTGTGTTTTATACTGGATAGCCACTGAAATGTTTAGCTGAAGGTCTCCAGTTCACAATTCACACTATCAGGCTCAAAGAATACCATTGTGTAGCATTTATAAAACTAAGTCAGTCACAGTTGGTTTTGGTATTAACTTGGACAGAGGAAGGGAGGAGAAAATACAAACATTGTGACTGCTCCGCCAATCAGAAAATTCAGTTTGCAGGCCACGCCACCTCAAAGTTACTCCCTTCGCTCACTCATGAAAGTTCTCCTTTGTCTTTTCTCTTTCAGATCTTTCTGTCAGTCGTATGACATGAAGCAACACTCCACCAAGGTGTTTAGAGACATTGTCAACGCACTCGGCTCCTTCATCCAGTCTCTCTTCATCGTCCCTAATGCTGGAAACCCTGCTGCAGTCAGTGCACCTGCAGGTCAGTTTACAGACATCTTACACTTTGTACAAACTTCTAAGCTCTAACTAGACCAGTCATCACGGATGGATAGGAATAAAGAGAGTCTTGTTTTTATGTCTTTAATTTTCCCTTCAGGAGGCTCAGGATCAGGGACGCAGAACACAGCACAGAGTGGACAAGGGACAGGAGGAGTCAGTGGAAACCTGACTACCCAGGCTGCATTTGAGTACCGTGGCACCTGGATCCCCCTTATGACCGTTAGTGTCCAGGGCAGCGCAAAGGCCACATAGTAAGTGCAGTTTGTTTGACTCAAGTTTTGTATTTTTGGTTTCATTTGCACAGGATACAAAACCTGCTAAGTGTCTTTGTGGCGCATAAAGAGTAATTGTGGAGACTTCAGGTTAAATTTCAAGTTTTTAATCCAACAATGACAGTTCATTCTCAAGAAGTGACTCAGGGATGCAGCACCTCTTTTGCAGAATTATCACCTTATTTAAATAAAGAAACAGTATAAAACACACAGGCACACGTACACCTCCATCTCATTCCCCTTGCCCCCTTCTTTCGTCACTCAGTCTAGAGATGCTGGACAAGGTGGAGCCCCCATCCATCCCGGAAGGCTACGCCATGTCCGTGGCCTTCAGCGCCCTGCTGGACCTGGTGCGGGGCATCACCTCCATGATTGAACGAGAGCTGGCTGCGGAGGAGGAGGCAGCTGCTGAGTTCAGGGAGACTCATCCTGATCAGGAGTGGCAGCCGCAACAAGGTGAGAACTGACGAGAGGAAAGTGTAGAGAGGAGCATGAGATCGTATACTGTGCTGTAAGGTGTAAGGTAGCAGAATATAGGTATGGGTACGCACAAAAGAGGGACTTTAATCCATGCTTGTGGTCTTTACTGCAAAGCTTCTTTAAGGTCTTCTCTGACCCCTGGTGGACACTTTTATGACTCTTTATCTCCAAATAAGAATGATAAAAATGGAGTCTCTCTTGGACTGAATTATTCTACTGAAGTTACAGAAATGCTTCTTCTGTGTTGCAGGGGCTCACATGGTGTGGGAAGAGATGGTGAATGCCTGCTGGTGTGGTCTGCTGGCTGCTCTCTCTCTGCTGCTTGATGCCAGGTGGGTCAACAACTGCTGGACTCACTCCTGACTCTTTCTACAATAGAAATCAAGCTCTGTTCCAGAAGAAATTCCTCTAAATATTGGTCATTTGTAGGTTTCTTTGCTGTCTCTCTTCTGTCCAATTCATTGCAAACCAGCTCCATAGGGTTTAAGTGTGCAGACTAAGACATGTTTTAAAGCTGGCTTTCTTCTTCTTTATCCTGAAAGTGGTCCTGGCAGAGCTTGTACCAATGTTTTGGCTCATTTTCTTGCTGTAGGATGAACCCCTGACCAGCTAGGGTCATTCCAGAGGGTGCATGTTGCACACTGGGTGCTACAAAATACTGTGGGAGCCGTTTTTTGGTTCAGGGTGACTCTCACTCTGTATAAGTCATGGAAAAACAGACCCTGACCATCATACTTCCTCCTCCATGTTTACATTTGATGTAACACACTGAGGAATGATCCTTTCTTTAGCCTACTCCCATACAACGTGCAAAAATCCTGCGTGATGAAGCAAAGATTTCAAACTTTGACTCATCAGTCCATAGTATCATCTTCCTGTCTTCAGTAGTCCATTAGTGGTGTTTGATGGCTCAATCAAGCATGTTTTTCTTCCTCCGACTCCGTCTTAGTGATAGACGTCTTTCTGCTGTCCGGCCTACCAAACCTGCATCTCAAAGTCTTCTCTTCACAGTAACTGCAACTGTGACCTCTTAGCTGTGGAGCTTAAAGCTGTTGACACTTTGAAACTTGTCTTCTGATTTTGTTGTGGCTCTTCCAGATCTCTTACTGTCCAAGTTTCCTGCCCCAGTTTCTTAGTGTCTTTGGATGTTGAAGGCACCTCTACTCTCTGAGCTCACCTTGACTTTCTTTGACTTCATTTCTCTAGAAGACAGACCTATGTCTAGAATTTCTGATGCACCATCTCACTTTCAATATTTATTATTTTTTCACAGCTCAATTTTAAAGCATTACTCAACTTCCTGCAGCACAGCACTGTTCAATAATGCTCACCCCTGAGGGTCTGGTACCACAATGTGTCCCAGCTCTATTTTAATACACGCAGAGATGGTTGGAAGGAGTTGAGAAAACTTAGGACACTTGTAGGAATTGGTAGCACCAACTTTCCAGGGCCTGTTCAATCTCCACTGCTTCAGAACAGCAGTTTGTCTCTTACATTTCTTCCAAGCTCTTTGTTGGACTTGAGCTGCTTGAATTTCAGTAAAAAACTGGATAAGATGAAACTCCTCATTCACTCCAGTTGTTGTTCCTCCCTCCTCTTGTCTTTTAGCACGGATGAGACGGCCACAGAGAACATCCTAAAGGCAGAACTCACCATGGCCTCGCTGTGTGGGCGTCTGGGCCTGGTGACGCCCCGGGACGCCTTCATCACTGCTATCTGCAAGGCCTCTCTGCCGCCGCACTATGCCCTGACTGTTCTGAGCAGCAACGCGGCCAACCTCTCCAGCAAAGGTAGAGAAAGTCACCACATTTCCTCCACTAACTCTCTTATTTCTGAATCAACAGCCACACAAACCTCCAAAGTGTGTGACTGAAAACCTGCAGACCATTTGCAGTCTGCTTTGAATTTCTCACACATTTCTGTTTGAATCAAAAAATCACCCAGCGAACTGAAAAGGGCCTCTGGTCATGTGTATTTATTCTAAACTAATGAGCTTCTCTCGACTCCCAGAAGGTAAGACGTGCTGCAAAACTGAGCTTAACATGTAAACTGTTTGCAGTCTACCTGTCCCTGTTGCCCTGTTCTCATTGCTTTAATCCATCCACTTTTCTCTGTGGCTCCTAATTAGGAACACCATGAAGAACGTGTCAAGGGAATGCAAACACACACTCACACACACATACACACACTCTGAAAGCAGCCGCTCACATATCCATTATTTGCATATTAGCTTGTAGAGATAAAGCTGCCAAATTGGGTCTCAACTTTCGATGGATGTTTGCTTCGGAGTTAATTAAGGAATCTTTTCTTGCATGTCGTGAGCTCATGTGTATGACTGACTCTGAGTGAAACATTCTCCTTTTGTGTGTTTTGTTTGTGTTTGTGTGTGTGTGTGTGTATGTGTGTTTATTCTCCACAGCCTACTCCATCCAGGGCCAGAGTGTGCAGATTATCAGCCCCTCCAGTGAATCTCATCAGCAGGTGGTGGCTGTTGGCCAGCCTCTCACCGCCCAGCCGCAGGGCACTGTGGTGGTAAGAGCACAAACACAAATACACACATACGCACATACAGGAGCATCTCAGTGAATGGGAATATACAGGAAACTTCCATTTTCAATAGATTCAGTACACAGGTAGTGAAATATTTCATGGCTTTAGTTGGTGAAAACTTTAAATTCACTCAGTCATTGTCAGGAGGGTTTGATCTGAAGTAAGGAGGAAAAGAACTGAGCTGTAGCTCAGTGGTCCACAGTCCACTTTTCCAATGGAAGTCATTTTTCATGTGGGAGTCAAGGACCCAGAGTCTGGATGAAGAGTGGGAATCCCAGAATCCAGGCTGAATCCAGAGTAAAGTTTACACAGTCAGTCTGTACGTCTAGATGCAGCTTAAAAAATCGGACTGTGAGCTTCGTCAGCACGAGATTTGTCTATCAAAATGCATGTAAACAGCTTAGTCCGACAGAGATTGGTCAAGACATTGCTGGATTGACACCTAAATAATTGCTCAGAGTGCAGTTGGACTCAGCAGGTCAGTACGCCACGGTGATCAGCGCAAATAAATTTCAGCCAGAAGAGGAAGTACACAACCATTATAAATAGTATCGCTGCCAGGGATGGGTATTAAGAACCGTGATGCTAACATCTACAGGAAATTGTTTTGATATGCTAGCAGTTAGTACAAATCGATATTACTTTGGTTTTAAAACAGAATTTTAACTTTCATAACAAAAACATATCACAAAAACTTTTTGTGAACAAAACTTAAAACTCAAAAATGTCAAAATACTATCAGGTAGTGCAGGCTCATGGCTGATTTCAGCAGAACTACGGCAAGCTCAAGGTTCCAAACAACTCAAAGCATTGCTAGGTGGCCTACTTCAGTCAATAACATATAACAAAACAATACACTGACATCACCCCATGTGTGATTTTTACTTATTTTTATTAATTTACATCTAGAGGTATCTAAATTGCTAGTTTGAAATTTATATTCTTATAAACTCAATAAATTATTGTTGATAGAAAACCTGTAAAGCTACATTTTGTTCAAGGAGAAAATTCATAGGAGGGAGTGACAAGAGAATCAATGAAGAATCAGATCAATGAGCAGAATCGATAAGGGCATTATCAATTAAATATTATCAAGACCCATCCTTGGTCATAAATCTGAACCCTTAAAATGCATGAGTCTATCTTTCTGAATTAAATGACTGGTCTAAATAAACGTCTGTATTTTATTCCCATTTGTATAATTACAGAATGTTATTTTTGGGGATAAATGCTCTGACCAACCAGGCAAAGACATGTAGCAGAAGAAGCAACTTCTCCTCTGCTTCTCAGATTTAATAAAAACTCTAATACCCTCATGTTTTATAGTTGCAACTTTTAAAATATGATACAGAAATGTATGTACACCTCCTATTTGTCCCCTGCAGCATCTTCAAGCTTACAAACATGCACACAGACTCCCAGGCTTGAATAATTAACAAAGATGCAAAGGCATGCATTAGCAAGGTTGTGTTATTAATATGCAACATGCACAACAGCTTGCATAAATTACAACTCCCACATAAAGCTAGACTTTCTGTCTCAGGGCACCACTCAGGTCATGAAAAATAAGCATGAGTATGTTGAGGTCAGACGCCCTGATTTCCCCGAGGGCGCTATTGTCTAAAAATGCACGGACAGTGGTGCAGACATTCCCTTCAGCAGGGATGTGACTTTATGCCTTTGTACGATCTAAATTTTTTTCTCTGTGTGTCTGTCTGCTCCATGTCAGCTAACGGCAAAGAACATCCAGTGTATGCGGACCCTCCTGAACCTGGCTCACTGCCACGGGGCCGTGCTGGGGACCTCCTGGCAGCTGGTGCTGGCTACTCTGCAGGTACGTCTGCCACCTGCTACCACATGTTTACACCTAACCACACATAGATACACACATACATACATACATATATACGCATGCTAATCTAATTAGACACCCGCACATGTAAAATCCCTCTGCTGTGAAGCATTAATGACACAGGATGCAGGAAATGAACAACCTGCAGGATTTTGTGTTCAAACCAAATGATCAAAACGTCTTTCTTTGTCATTTTCAAAAGCTGTTTGTGTAAGATGAGACAGAAAGGAGCTCAGTTAAACTTCAATCAACTGTAACTCATTTGCATTTCCTCTCGTTAAGGATCAGTCATTATCTTCCAGTCTGTGCGTGCACTTCATGACCTTGTTGCTTGGTGTAGGTGTACTTTCTCCTCTCATCAGCGTCTCTCTCTTCTCTCGCAGCACTTGGTGTGGATCTTAGGGCTGAAACCAGGGGTGGGTGGTGCCCTTAAGCCTGGTCGGGCTGTGGAGGGACCCAGTACAGTGCGTCTTTTTTCAGAAACCATGGGATTCACCTGCTTTTATTTAATGTAAATTTAATACCTAATTGATTGTTCATGTCTGTGACATGCTCAGGTGCTGACCACAGCCGTGATGACAGACCTGCCCGTCATCTCCAACATCCTGTCCAGGCTGTTTGAGAGCTCCCAGTAAGAAGCAGTGCTTCATCTGCACAGCAGTATTCTCCTTTTGCAAGATGTGATCATATAGTCAAAGTGAATGATATGTTTTTTTTTTGCAGGTACCTGGATGACGTGTCCCTGCATCACCTGATCAACGCTCTCTGCTCGCTCTCTCTGGAAGCAATGGAGATGGCTTATGGAAACAATAAGGTAAACAGGACAAGGTTTGAAGTGTCTTTCTGTGGTTTGGTTCTTGCTCGTTTGAAGATCATTCTGTTACTTTCTAGCCAGTGTTTTATTTCCAGAAGGTTTCAATACAAATAGATTTATTCCATGTGGTCTTGCCGTTACCATCTGACAAAGTTATTGGATAAAAGTCCTGCTGTAGTTGAAACATATCATGGATAAGTGTGTTTTATACCTGTTAACAATTAGGAAATGATCTGACATTGTCAGTTCTTGTAACCAGATGAGTGTGATTTCCCTATGGTATTATTTTTAGCTTTAATTTTATTTGACATATGTTATTTCATATTTCTTATTTATGTTTCTGTGATTTTATTTTTTCATTTTTCTTTTGGTTCTCTCTTCTGTGTAATAGGACTGTTTGTTAAAAAGATAAGTTTGAAGAATGACCAGTGGCTTTATACGACTGAATCCTGAACAGACAAAAAAGCAATTTTAGTGTTAAATCATTTGAGATTGTAGTTTCATAAAGATAAATTCTCAATGGAAGTGATAATGACAATTTTTAACAGTCACTTACCTGTTTATCGTCCTAGGTTGTGTAATTTAATCCAGGTTACTCTTTTTTTTTTTTAAGAAAAGAAAACATTGTAAAGATGTATTTGAGAATTAATATAATCACACATCTTTTCAATAAAAAGAGAATTATAGATACAAAAACTTGAGCAACATTACATAACCTTTTTGTGCCACACTTCGTGTCCTGCTCACTCTTTTTCTAGTGTGCAGTCTAAAATTGACTCAATGCAAATGTTGTGCCAGGCTGAGCAGAGAAACCCTGAGGAGATGGAGAGACATTTTTTCCTGAGGTCCCTCAAACAGAGTCAGTGGCAAAACTTTGCAGAGACAAACACGCACAAGGATGAGTTTGAGCCTCGTATGCCTGCACAGATTAGTCACACAAGGGACCAGAAAGCTTGCAGTCACAAGCGAGAGAGCCTTCTTCCCTCATGAACCTCTTGGGAAACAGGATCACAGGCCTGTGTGCAAAGTTTTGGTCAACGAAACCACAGCCAGAGCAAAATCTGTGATCATTCTGCGCAATGAAGTGCTCTCTTTGTGAACTAGGCTTCATGTTTTGGATATTTCAAGTATTAACTTGGACAAGTATGTCTAATAGCAGCCCTTCAGATTATTTTTCAGGGACATGATGAAGCCTTCCAATGGCTATCATCTCAGACAGATATTCATATTTATCTTCAAAGTGAGATCTTAATGCGTTCATTATCCACATTAGTTGAAATGTGTTTTTATTCAAGGAGCCGTCTCTGTTCGCTGTGGCCAAGCTGCTGGAAACTGGCCTCGTCAACATGGACCGCATCGAAATCTTATGGAGACCCCTGACCGGACACTTACTGGAGGTAACATCCAACATTCAAAGCTGCAGCCCACAGGGGGCAGAACGCAGGTCGTATCTGCAGCAGATATAGAGCTTTCAAACACCAGAGACACATGGCTTTAGAGGTTCAAAGACATGCGTCCATGATGTATACCTCTAAGTGCAGAAGGCTTGAACAGAAATATATAAAGAAACTGACCTTTTAAAAGTCAGCCGGAGAGAAATAGTTGTGTGAAATCTGCAAAAGTGAACCACTTTTTCCATTTGATGATCAGAAAGTTTTAAATCCACCCGCCTGACAAGAATTTCAAAATTGCTGCAAGAAGTACTCAACCTTTAAAATGAAAGAAACTGTTGTTGCACAGGGGAAATTGAGTAAATATTGCATGAGATCAGAATCTGATGTTTTTTTTAATGCAACAGCGAAGTATCTTTCCTTTTTATTCCAAATACTTGATTCTGAGTTGCATCTTCAGACTGGAATTACGTTTTGAGTCATAAATACTCAAAGATTACCTTGAGTGGATATTGTGTTACATCATGAGGAGGATTCTCCTTTAAAAGTGTGTGAATCAGTGTTTTTGGATGTTTTCTTCACATGTTCTTTGTCTATCTCCCTCTTTTTCGCTCTCCTGTCTGTGTTGCAGAAGGTAAGCTCATATTCTCTCCTCCATAATCATTTGGCTTCCTCCCATTTATTTTTCCTCCTCCCAATCCGTCCCCTCTTCCTCTCAGTCTGACGGACGGAGTTGAGAGGTCGCTGCTGTCAAAAGGTGTCCGCAGTGCATTTATTACGACGCTCCTGATGTTGTCATTGTCATGCAAAAATTGCAACGTCTGATTGTCCCCAAAGCAAAATCTGAAGCTTGCAGGCTTTTCAAATCCATACACAGTGCAATGAATATCCAAAACCTCCCTTTTCTTATGTTTTTATTTAGAAAGATATACCCTGATGATGATTAAGATCTAAAATGTGATCATGCTGGATTGTTGTAGCCAAATTATCTGATAGAAACACATGGAGCATCTGGGTTTTGGAGCTCTTTTGAGTAAATAAAAGCTGAAAATGTTTGAGAAACCTCCCAGTGGAGCAGAAATAATTAACTTTGATGGAAGAAGCGCTTAAAAAATGAGTAAATGTGTATTTTTCTCTGCTGAGCCCGGCCTCTCCATGTGTCTCTATATGCGGATGATTACTCTGTCTGTCACAGCGTGTCCTGTTATCACAGGGGATCCCAGTTTCTGTCACACACTCTGTAGTTTATCTCACCCACTCTTTCACACCCACCCACCCTCTACGACCACCGCCGGGAGCTCCGAACAGCCTCTCCATCAAACCCCTCAGTGCTTGCATGTGTTTGCATTTGTGTGTCTTTGTGGTGTGTTCCTGTAGGTCTGCCAGCACCCCAACTCCAGGATGAGGGAGTGGGGAGCGGAGGCGCTGACGGCGCTTATTAAAGCCGGGCTGGCGTATAAGCACGACCCTCCGCTGGCTCAAAATCAGGTGCGTAGAGCAAACTCTTGGGCTGGTTTCCTACTACACTAGCAGTGCCTCCTGTTTTGGCTGAAATTCAGTATGTAGTACATATTATGCGAAAACTTGCAGGATCTGCAGTTTGCCAAAAATTCCTGGATGTCCTACTGATCTGAGAAATTTTCTCAGTATGCAGCGGACCAGTCCACCTGGCATACTGTTTCCCATAATGCGCGGCACTAGTGCTGTTCATCTATGAGGGTGGCACTCAGGTTAGGGTGAATTACCATTACCCACATTACAACTGCAGCAAAACAACACTAATATTAGACGGTCAATGAGGTATAAGTAGAGTGATACAGAAAAAAAACACTGCTAAATCATCCCTCTTCTTGTTGCTAAGGAAATGTTTATCTCTATGAAAAATCATTAAAGTCCATAGTCAATAAAATCAAACAAAATTAACTTCAAGATAAGATTTTGATAGGATTTGATAATAGAAATTAGTGAACAGTTTTTTCACCAGCTGTAAAAATTAAAAGTCAGTTCGTTTCAGGTTTATATTTAAGAAACAATCAAACTTTAAGTGTTGGATTGAAAATAAAATATGATTACTTCTGCTGTAAAATAACTCCATGCCTTTCCAAACTAAAATAGGACCCTGAAAATCTCACCCTGAATTTGTTGTTTTTCTAAATGAACTTAAAATGTTTCTGAAACCTTTGAAAGTAATGAAAGGACCAAAAACACAAAATACTATATAACTGATTGAGTGTTTCCAGTATCTTTACCACTGATTGATACAAAATGCTTTGTCTGACATTCTCTTTGCATATTGATCACTGAAATGTCAAAATGGACACATGGTTAGTTTTGTACGTTTATGGTAAAGTTGAACATTAAAAAACAATCCATCAGCTGTAGTTCCTTGTTCTTGAAACTAAAAACCAGAGTAGCATACTACGAAACAAACCCAACAGAACAGTCATACTTCATTCAAAAACAGTTTGCAGTGCCGACTACCTACTTCATGTGAATGTAGTAGGTAGTAGGCTGTTTGGGAAACAGCCTTCGATGTCAAACCCGGCCAAAATGGGTGCTTACACATGGCGTTGGTGGAGCAGAGAGTCTGATGTTGTATCCTCTCCAATGACTTGAACGCACAGTTGAACCACCTGTGATGCGAACAGTGCAGGAACACACTGTGTTTTATTCTGTAGACGTCTCTCTACCTACAACCTGTGTGACATTTCTCAGCTCTCCTCCTCTGTGTCAGTGTTTCATGGAAGATAAGAGTGTGCCAAATGCTTCAAATGAGGGAAACATAAATGTCACAGTCACTTACCCTTGTCCCTCAGGAACACAGAGTCTGTGACCTTCACCTCAGAGAGAAAGATAAAGAGAACGGCACAGAGAGAATCAAAGCAGGGCAGGAGAACAGAGTGCAGGTTAATAGAACAGCACAGGGACACAAAATGATGCTGGTCCTGCAGAAATGCCAACTGTGGGCACACTTTAGTCTCTGCATGTTAAAGTGTTAACAGAGAGGAATTAATTTACAGCTTTAAAACGATCAAAACTAATAAAATCATGTAGCTATGAAGGAGTCAGACTCACCATCCACCTTTTCTTCCTCCCACAGCGGCTGCAGCTTCTGCTCCTGAACCCTCTGAAGGAGTTATCCAACGTGCTGCACGCAGACATCCGGCAGAAGCAGCTGGAGAGTGTCCTACAGATCCTTCAGAGCCAGGGGGACAGCCTGGGGCCCGGCTGGCCCCTGGTCCTGGGAGTCATAGGAGCCATTCGTAATGATCAAGGGTAAGAACAACAGGGCACAGACTGAAACTGTTTTCACTTCAGCTTCATCCAGAAACAAATCAAGAAGCAGCGTCGTGCACTTTGTTTCCTGCAGGGAGTCGTTGATCCGAACAGCCTTCCAGTGCCTGCAGTTGGTGGTGACAGACTTCCTGCCCACAATGCCTTGCACGTGCCTCCAGATTGTCGTGGATGTAGCCGGCAGCTTCGGACTTCAGAACCAGGAACTAAACATCAGCCTCACCTCCATCGGCCTCCTGGTGAGAGAATGTGTTTTGTATCGTTATATTCAAGTGCAAGGACAGAGGTGGTTGTTTCAACTTGAGATCTGTTGAAGAAGCTGCTTATTTTTCTAAGACGAGGCAAAGGCCACAAAAGAGTCAAGAGTCAAAAGGACATTACATCCTAAATCAATGCAATGAGCTCAATAAAGGTATTTTTATTTCATTGATAAACACGAAAAGGACAGTGAGTCCTGTATTCTGAGTCTACTCTTTAACATACCAACATATGCTCAGACAGATACAATAGTTCAGATTAGTTTCCAGGGTCCAGTCCATGTTCTGATAAACAACTTTAATTATATCCTGAGAGAAATGCATTACTCTTTGTACAACTTAATTCAGCATCCAAGTTCACTTGATATCAATGTTCAGGAAAATCAGGCCCGCCCTAGTTTATGGTCCCATCTGCTTTTGGGATTTCTGAGTTGACCCTGAATTGCAGCATAATTACTGTGTGAACTCAAGCTGAAAGAAAAAAAAACAACAACAAAAAAAACATTTGTGACGCTGCCAACATCCTCCTAACATTGTTTAATGAACATGTGTCTTTCAAAGGCCAAAAGAAAGGGTGACGTCAGGCACAGGGATTTTTACTGGGGGAGTAGGAGAATATATGGAAATATATGACTATACATTTTTGGTGAATTTTTCTTTGATATGGGCCTGATTTGTCATTAATTTTAAGGCCTCACTTTTGGGGTTACTTGTGATATCTATTTTACATTTTATGGGACTTGTATATGGAAAAGTAAAATAGTACTTCTCTTTGCCATGTTTTGTTGTACATTATTGTTTTTTGATGAGAAGTTGTTTTTTTTTTTGGTCAATTTTTGGGTAAATATTTCAGGCATTAGTGATGGTGTAACTATTTCTAGGTCTAAGGAGTATAACCTCACACAGCATTATTCAACATAGCATGTAGCAGTTTGTAAAGTACCAGGGAAATGAGCAGACACAACAAGCTACACAGCAAAAGAAAGAGCCGTCAACAAAAGTGACAAGTGACAAAATGCTTCTCAGAGAGCAAGAAAGGAGACAAAATACAGAAAAGGTCCAGATTTAGGGAAGTCACTTAGAGTTTCTACTGCCGCCTCCCTCAGAGCAAATGTGGCTCAGCTTGCTGTAAAAACCTCACATTTCCAAATGTTGTTTCTCATTTATTGATGTATGAATGAGTGCCGTTACGGATACTGTTGGAGGTGTGTTTGTGACGTGTGTGTATGTGAAATGAGTGGATTGTAGACTGATGTGTGGAGTAGTGACGTGTGTTGCTTCATTGAAACAGCCTCCAAATCCAAGGATTCCTCCAAATGCAAACTGATGCATGGGAAACACATGAAGACAGCACACTAATTTATATTGTCATTAAGTACTTAGGCTGTCTTTAGCCACATCGAAATCTGGATGGTGTAATTTAGGCTGTGATAACTCCGCCTCCAACCTGTCATGTAGGTGGTTCTTTCTTCTCTGGCTCTGAACCAGCACTCAGACTGATTTGGTGGAAAGAGGTTTTTGGTTTTCTGCTCCAAAACGATCTGGTTCACCCATACACAAGTCTTTCAAATCTCCTGAGGGGGCAGTGACTTAAAAGAATCACCCTGTCGTCCATACAGTGTCATTGAAATCAGATTTTTTCTTGTAATCCTCTAAAAGCTGAAATATAGTTTCTTTAATGTGATTACACCTTTATGGCATATACGTCCTTGTTTTGCTTTCTTTGATCTAATTTAACTGCACTTAACCTCTCTGCTGACATCTCGCAGATACTCTATACAGTATTCAGGACATGCAAAACCCGATATCGATCTGTGGTTTACAGGATTACTTCCCCTGGAGTGTGGCAGTTCCTGTGAGATTACTTTATGGTAATAGGATCGCAAAACCGCCAGAAGCATTTCACCAACCTCGCTCTCTCCACTTCCTCTTTTTTTTTTTCTTTTTAACCCACAGTGGAACATTTCGGACTACTTCTTCCAAAGAGGTGAGGCCATCACGCAGGAGCTGGAGAGGGAGGAGGAGGCTCAGCAGAAGCAGGCCAAGGAGAAAGGAGAGACCCTGAACAGGCCCTTCCACCCGGCCCCGCCTTTTGATTGCCTGTGGTTGTGTTTGTACGCCAAGCTGGGTGAGCTGTGCGTCGACCCGCGGCCCGCTGTGAGGAAGAGCGCCGGGCAGACGCTGTTCTCCACCATCGCTGCACATGGGACTCTACTGCAGCAGCCGACGTGGCACATCGTGGTTTGGAAGGTAGCATGAAACCTGTCACATTATTTAGCTACACTTCTGCAGGCTCTCTGCACAAATAACGTCAAAATAAGGAATTATACTGAGAAAATGAAAGCTACTTCACACACTAGTCCAAATGTAATGGGTGCACTACCTCCTTAGATTGAAAGCAACTGTTTAAATCATAACTACAAGATAAACCAAATCAAAGTCCAGTTTATTCTTCCACTTGGTTAAACCTTCTCCTCTCCTCCCCCAGGTTCTCTTCCACCTGCTCGACTGCGTCCGAACGTCATCCACCACCGCCGATAAAGAAAAGATCGAGTCTGGCGGCGGGAACATCCTCATCCATCACTCTCGTGACACAGCGGAGAAGCAGTGGGCTGAGACGTGGGTGCTAACGCTCGCAGGGGTGGCTCGCATTTTCAACACGAGGCGGTATCTTCTCCAGCAGTTAGGTAAGTCTGTTTGAGGATTAAATTCAGAGTCATAAACGGTTATGGAGTTTGTCACGGAGTTCCACAAGGCTCAATGCTTGAACCACAGGTTTTCTGAGGCTAGAAGAAAAAAAGCAGTCCATTAAGTACTGGTTGAAATGTGTTTATGAATCTGAATCAAAGCTGCAGAATCAGCTGAGCTCACCCTGTGATATGTAGAGAAGCATATGGACAGAATATATTCCAGAGAGATATGGCAGGAGATAAAACATGAGCTCATCACTGACAGCTCTGAACATTTCCATCTTTGCCAAATTTAAAAGTGACTCATGATTAACACACATTACGAGGCTGCTTTTATCGAATCACTCAGAGAAGGGCTCCTCTTCCTACATACATCCCAGAATCAGTGAGTCAGTGTTGCTGGCAGTGTAATATCGGTGTATTAGATTAGGATTGAACTGATAAAACAAGAATCGGAAATGCCTCCTACACGGCTTTTAAATGTTAGCCGGTCAATGCCAAAATCCAATACCATAATTTATCTGCTATGAAGAATTTAGTCATGTTCCCCCTGATTGGTCGCTCTGTGCTTGCAACATGGATTTATCACAGCTGCAGGTCTGTTTAGCTCCTGGACTCTTCTACTACAGAGCCCTGCTGTTGTAACCATAGACTGTATAATCAGTGAACGCCATGACAGACGGCTCTGACTGAGGTCTCCACAAAAACTGCAATCTCTGGTGACTGGCTCCAGCAAAGGTCAAATCACTGTCTCCAGTGCATTCCAGATGAGAGGTGGTAAAACTTTGGAAAATTATTTCACCCCTCAGAATTGTTTCTCACATCCTTATACTGCAGTGGTATGAAGATGTAATACGGATGCATTGTGTCAAAATCCTCTTTTTTATAAGGGGCTGGTTTTTCATTAGCCATAGATGTTAAAAAGCAGGTTAGAAGTTTTGTTTTATGATGATTGACAGCTGCTGTTGGTGTGTAGTTTTTATCCAGGGTATGAGAAACTTCAGGAAAAAGAACAGAAAAGAGATCAGACCTTTGAAAGGAAAAGAAGTTTTTATTGTTTTTTTGTTAATTGGTTTCACCCAAATTCTCTACTGCACAGACTCTGCCTACACAATGGCGGCCAGTGGCGGCAAGAACTTTAAACTGTACGACGATAAAGGCAGAGTCATGCGTTTTTTTGTATATGCAGTCTATGATTGTAACCCATGCAGAAGGTGGTGAACTGTAGAGATAAAACCCATTTCTCATTTTACTCTGAGGAACATAATTCTGAAATTGGTGGGGATTTTGCTGATGCAGAGGTGGACTTTTTCTCATGGTCATTTCTGAGATACCAAGGCCATGTTCACATTTAGCCAGGTATCTGGGAAACAGCTTTTATACATTTAGGTCTGTTAGAAAGCACTTGCTTGTCCATGTAGTCCTCCCAGTACCTCAAAAAACCATCAACTTCTGTTTCATTTACTTTCTACACAGTGTCTCAGAAGTAACAGTTAATAATATCAGAAGGAAAAAACGTTTCGAGAACTTTTCTATACAGGAAAGAAATTCAGCTCATATTCAGGCTGACTGAGTTCATTAACAGGAAGCTGTATTTGTCTACTAATATTCCCACAGTTCTGCTGATAGCTTACCCCATGAGGCCTCTTTGAACTTCTGTGATCCACCTCATGTTGCTTTCACATATTAAAGTCCTAATTGTCTCGTTTTAATTACAGTTGACACACACACTGTTAATTGGCGCTCTCACACTCGGCTGTCGTTTTGCCTCGTGTCTGCAGGTGACTTCTTCGAGGCCTGGGAGGTTCTGCTCAACCACATCCAGTCTGCCGCTCTCAGCAAGAACAATGAAGTCTCTCTGGCTGCGCTGAAAAGCTTTCAGGAGATCTTACAAATCGTGACTCCCAACAAAGACTCGGATAAAGCCGGTGATGCACTCGCTGCTATGGGCGTCCCCGCTGTGCTCATCGACCCCCTCTCAGCATCTGGTCCTGGAAGACCTTTAGTACGTTCAGACTCTCTGGTGGAGCGGCTGACGCGATACAACGGCGCCGAGCTGCAGGCCCCACCCCCAGGAGAGGAGTCAGCTTTAGAGGACTCTGCGTTATGGTGGTCAGCGTGGAACACATGGTATCGAACTGGAACAGACAGCACGAGGCCGCCGAGTGGCCCTTCAGAGAAGCTCTCCTTCATCCCCAGCCAGCCCTTCCTCACGGCGCTGATCCAGATTTTCCCGGCTCTCTACCAGCACATTAAGGCCAACTTCAGCATGGAGGACCTGAAGAAGCTGGGGGTCATCCTCCACGGCGCCGTCTCCGTGCCCATCAGCAGCGACGCCTCACCCTTCATCCTCCCATCCTACACCGAGGCCGTGCTCACCAGCCTGCAGGAAGCTGTGCTCACTGCTCTGGATGTTCTGCAGAAGGTTAGTGAAGATGTGATATCAGTTTTTAGTATTTTTCAGTCATAACATATACAAAAATGCATCAGGATTGGGGGTGGAGATATTTTATGTTGACTCCCCACTTACCCTCCTTGTTTGTTGTCTGTTTTCTTCTTCGCTCCATCAGAAATTGACATTTGGCAAAAGTGCAACTTTAAAGACAGGCCAAATTTTTTTTAAGTATGGTAGCAAACTTGCCAACACCCTAAAATGCAGTGTCATATCTGAGCTGCCTGGTACTTCAAAAGAAGTTTAGCTGACTTTGACAGTGTGTTTTTTTTTTGTTTGTTTTTTCGATAAAGACAATTTAAACTTTTTAGTCTCTCAAGTGAAATGTGCGAACACTTAAGTCAGAAATGATGAACAAGAGACTAAATAACATTAAATAGGAAATTATTTTTGGGATAAATGCAAGACTTGCAAACTGCAAGTAGGACCAGTTGGAAACATGCAGGAGGAGCAGGAAGCATTCTAGATAAGAAGGAAGGATGCAAGACTAGTAGGGTGTGCAAGGAGAAGGATGCAAGAAGAGAAGAAAGCATGCTAGATGAGAAGAGACTATGCAAAAGAAGCACAAAGTATGTGAGATGAAGAGGAAGGATGCAAGACCAGCAGGAGGCATTCAGGACAAGTAGGAAGTATGTTATACAAGAAGGAAGCATGCTAGTTAAGAAGGAAGTTTCCAAGATAAGATGCATAAGGAGCATGAATATCAAAGGCAAAAAATGCAAATTCTGCAAGGCAAACAGTCAGCAGCTATAAGTTATAACTTAAGAATCCATGTACAAGTTCTTCTTAGACTAGGTTTAACTTTTTTCTTTTAAGAAGTGAATATAATGTGGTTCTGTATTAGTTATAACTTCAGATATTTGTTGTATGACTGCAGACCTGTTTCCCCGTCAACCACAGAGATGTGTTTTCTCATATTGTTTCCTCTCAGCCCAGGAAACAATGTGTCAGTCTGTTAAATTATGCAATGTGCAGTCCCGTGGTGGATGTCAGCAGTGTTTGTTCCCTCCTTCCCTCCCTGCTGCAGGCCATCTGTGTGGGCCCAGAGAACCTGCAGGTCATGTACCCGGCCATCTTTGAACAGCTGCTACTCTTCGTGGAGTTCTCCTGCAAGCCTCCTCAGTACGGCCGGGTGGAGACCAAACACGTGGCCAATGCCAAATACAACCAGGTAGGGGGGAGAGAGCCACTGCGGTGCTGCCTGTTGATGTCTTTTTAGAAACGGCAGACAATGTTTTCCATTTTTCAGTCATCCCTCTCTTTTGATGTTCATGAAGCATCCCCCTCCCTCCCTCCTGTCTTATGAAGCCCTTTTTAAGTCCCTTTACGAGACTGACAGGTCATTTCTCTTTCATTCTCCCTGTGTCCTGATTCATGTTTCTGGCAGAGAAATGTTCACAAACTGATTGAAGAGTCAACTAAAACACAGTTGTCTGAGGAAACTTTTGTGAAATGAACTCATTCATTAAACTTCAAACAGATTTATTTCATAATGCTGTTTTATAATCAGGGACTTTCTGGGTTTTTTAAACCTGTGAGATTCAGCATGTGCTCTGCCTCTGAGGGGAGGATGGGAATTTTCTTGCTGGCACTTAAGATTTAAGGCCTGCATGTCTCATGTGTTGCTGATGAATCCTTTATTCGTCTCATCCTCACCCTGGGCACTTCTATTGCTCTGAATGACCCTCACTTATCAATCTTGGGTGGGAATTGGCGCAGATCTAGGTGTGAAAACAGTTTACCTCAACTTTCACATGGGAATTATGAAACGTGCGTACTAGGGCCAGTTGCGGCTTGATCACGTATTGATATATCTGGTAGCTGAAAAAATTATGACTCAAATACACGCTTAACTATTCAGGGTTCAGCCTGCCTAACCCAAGGAATTTATGGCTTGAAGGGATGCATTACAGAAAAAAAGACGCTTCTCTGGGTCAGAAATCAACACTATAGTAACAGCAGTACAGAGAAATGAAGCTGTGTTGTTTGGCAGCTGGAAAAGTGGTGTTAAAAAGAGTCAGAAAAACTATGTCAATAATGAAATCACTGCAGTCATCACCAGCAATTCTTCCTGTTTAGATCCAGAAACGTGGACAGATCTCCGTTAAAAAGCTTGTCAGCTCTAGAAAAAGCTGCAGTCGGATTTCAGCCTGGACAGAGTGAGAAATGAGGAGTGAGTGGAGCACTTTGAAGTGACAGAAGCAGACGAACCTGCACTGTGTCTGATGAAGATAATAAAACATTCTAAATATGTAGGACAGCAAACTGTTTAACCTGCAAACAGATTTCATCAAATTTATTAGCGATCATCTTTTAGTCTGGCCAAGAAGAGAGTTGCTTACAAGCTGATTCAAGCTGAAATAGTCCACTTTTTTAGACACAATTCAGATTTATATGATGATGATGTAAATCCTGTTGTCAATACAGCTTCCTTAAAAAATCCACTCCAAAAGTTTGATCAGTACCCTCTAGATATTCTCTCCAGGCTTTGCTGTGGACATAAGAGCAGTTTTAATCACAGGAAACGCCCTCTCTTTTTTTAAAGTAAATCATTGTAGAAAACATGCATTTGTTATACAAAGAAATCAGCCTATAGCTTGTGCTGCTTTTTCACATTTTTGATGTATCAAATATCTAGACAGTAATTTGTGAACCTCTGTCTGTCCTCTAAAAATGCTCTCCACTTAAATGATGCAATGATTCTGGACCACAGACTGATCTTACTTGCTGCGCCACTCTCTCTTGCATACACAAACTTAGACCTGGCATGAGATTTGAGCATACCTCAAGCCCTCGTTTGTATTGATGAATACCGATCTGTGTTTGGATATGGGTATATACTCATTCTTTGGTCGTATACTATGCGCATCGATAAATGAGGGCCAATCAGCTTAAACTGTTTATGAGGGTCAAACTACACACCGATGTGTCCTCAGTCCTAGGAGTGAGTGTTAAATCAGAAACTCACTACAGCGCTTTAATTTCGATATCCTCTCTCGTTCTGTTTCTCGGGACCACTCACTGGATAACCATTTTAGATCCAGCTGTTTGCACCGGTGAGTCCTGCCATCTCCTACAGCCCCCCCCCCCCCCCCCCCCCCCCCCCCCCCCCCCCTCCTCCTTTAGTGTTACTAAGCTGTGCTGAATGGTGGCGAGCTATCCTGTGCGGTGGATGAGAGATGTAACACCGCACGGTAGGCTGTCACATCTCATCTGCGTCTCTCACTCACGCCATGCTGCCCCTCTCTGCCTGCCACTAACTGGTGGTTTATGCCTCTGTGTGCACAGTCTCTGTGCGGTTTCAGTTATTTCAGTTCAGTTTGGTGTTTTGCACACGTGTGGTTCTGTTTTTTTACTAAAGACACACTTTGTAGCATCGAACCAGCTTAAGAAATCTAACATGTCCTGAAGCTGAAGCTTTCAAACACATTTTAATGCTTCCTCAAAGACAAAGTGTGTCTTTAAACTGCTTTTAATGTGACTCAAAGAGTAGAGACAGTAGTTACCAGGTAGTTTCATTGATGTCCTCTGTTGTTTTATCTTCTCTCTCATTAAATCCTGCAGGCCGAATGGGTTGCCTTAAACTATGTGCCCTTTGCTGAGCGCTCCCTGGAGGTAGTGGTGGACCTGTACCATAAAACAGCTTGCCACAAAGCCGTGATCAATGAGAAAGTTCTGCAAAACATCATCAAGGTAACTTAATAAGGACAGAGGAGTGGTGTTCTTAATAGTCCATAAACTTCTGGCTCAGTTTTGGGAATGATGAGGATTGTTTTTTCCAAAACAAGAGCATACAGTTTAATCAACATAGAAGAAGATTTCAAATCCAGTATAGTCAGTAGTATTCAGATCTTTTCTAGAAGGTTGTAAGTTCAGCTTCTGGTTCACCTCATTGGGGCGAGGTTAGCTGGGTGAGTCATGATACAATTAAAGAGGATATGATACCACAGAATGAGATAAAATCTGATACAATGAGATACCATACCATGAGATGCAATGCATTATGATGGGATAAGAAACCGTATGATATGATTAAAGATATGATACCATAGGGGCTGCATAACGGGGAGGGAAAAGATCTGATAGGATATAATGAAGCTGCATTTCAAGCATAGGAACTATCACCAGGAACTCCCAGGGTATAAATGTGGTTCTGGGAGATAAAATGTCCCCTGAAAACAGCTTTACATGGGAGGTGGTACTTTCTGATTGTGTTTTAACTGTTATTGATTTGGTTTGATAATTCTGAAACACTCGTCTTCTTTGAGCCGGATAGCGTGAATGTGTTACACATCAAAACTTACTTTGAACGGGGTTATACCACAAATTAAATGTTATCTTTGCTGGCAGATTCACATGTGATAGTGCTGAGCGAACACACGCTTGAAAAGATTTTTAGGAAGAATGTAGGGACAATGCCAGCTGGAGCACATGAGTCTCTAAATTCTAGCTCTTCATCTCAACTTTTTGAGTTTTTAATCTCAAAGTTTTGACTTAATATGGGCATAAAAAAATCTCAACACAGCCAATTCTTCATTTTTATTTTTAGAATTGGCAGAAATGGGCTTCCATAGTTTCTGTCATTATTTCATGTCTTTTATCAAAGTGAAATGAAGATTTGAAAGACTAAATGTTGTAAATGAGACACTTCCCAGCAATGAAGTTGTTAAATTGACAAGTTTAAGAGATTCTATAAAATAAGTGTTAATGATTTTAGGAAACAAACTTCCCGCTCTCTCTTCACGTCTCTCTAACACGACAGTATCAGTGTCAGGCTCAGATCTCATATGTGGCGAGTGTTTCGGTGTCTGTCATTAAAGGATAACCCTCTCACAGCTGACTCCGGCTCTTCGTTGTATCCAGTTTCTGACACCTGTGTTTAACAGCTCTGTTCCCATACTCTGCCTCTCTCTGAAGGGAGTTCATTTTCAGAGGAACTATTAACACAGTTCCCCGTGGATGATGACTCTAGATCTGACCCAGACCCCTTTTTTTTGTCTCCAAATGTAAACCTCAGGGAGACCAGCTGTTCTCAGACGAAGAGATAGATGTTTATGCCGTGTGATATGGGAAAAGAAACAAACTTAGGTGGTTTAAAGTTGAGTTTTCTACATCCAGGATTCTGCCTTTGCTTTAAGAAGTTGTCTCTTTCTTCTCTCTTTCTTCGTCCAGTCTCTGAGAATGCCTCTGGGTCTGAAGTACTCTTGTCCGTCAGAGAGCACCTGGAAGCTAGCAGTTTCTTCCCTGCTCAAGGTCCTCTCAATCGGACTGCCGGTTGCACGCCAGCACGCCTCATCTGGAAAGTTCGACACCATGTGGCCTGAGCTGGCCAACGCCTTTGAAGACTTCCTTTTCACCAAAAGGTACAAACCTGCACAGAGTCAAAAAGAGCGCGCCGTAAAAGTCCTGAACACAAAGCTGATTTTTTTTCCCCCCATTTCCAGCATCCCTCCTGATAACCTTTCTATCCAGGAGTTCCAGAAGAACGAAGCCATCGATGTGGAGGTAAATATAAACTCCAAGCGTCCTGAAACGTATCTGTGAGACAGAAAATGTCGTCACCATGTTGTTTTCTGTCCAGGTGGTCCAGCTGATCAGCACAGAGATTCTGCCGTTTGCCAATTTCATCCCCAAAGACTTTGTTGGCCAGATCATGGCCATGCTTAATCGAGGCTCCATCCACTCCCAGTCTCCCTCGTTCACAGGTGAGATTCACTGAACAGTTTCTACTTTGGCAGCTCCAGTATCCAACTCTATCTGCTGTTTACTCCTGCGTCTCTTAAAGCTGTCCAAGTTTTGGATCAAACTGAAACCATGAAGAACGTGTTTGTTTGCTGAATTCTTCCCTGTGGCTCTGCACCAACAAACTCTTCAGACAGTAAAGCCCCATCTGTCCACTCCCTGTAAATCACTCTGAACATGCGACTGTTTTTGTTCCACAGAGGCAGAGATCGACGTGAGGATGAGGGAGGACTTCTCCAAGGTGTGTTTTGAGACTCTGCTGCAGTTTTCCTTCAGCAACAAGGTGTCCACCCCGCAGGAGGGCTACATCTCACGCATGGCGCTCTCCGTCCTCCTCAAGAGGTCCCAGGATGTTCTGCGACGCTATGTGGAGGACGAGAGGTTGAGCGGACGCTGCCCTCTGCCCAGGTACAACCCAACATATCTTTATAAAAGGAAAAGAGAAAGTCAAAGGAAGGGAGGGGGCTCACAAAGCTGAGAAATATTGTTCTTAAACTGTTGGAGTATTGGCTCACGCAGTTGTTAACAAAGTGGTCAACATAGCCCCATTCTTGCTTGGGAATGACTGAGCCTTTCTCCTTGTATATCATCACACTCACCTGTTTCCAGTGAACTGTTCAGGTGTTTTTTTAGCATTCCTCAACTTTCCTAACTTTTTGTTGAGCCTGTCCCAGCTTTTTTTGAACAATATCCTGTAGTATATTCAGGTAAGGTTAGGTTGAACAAGATTTTCAAATAATCACTTTCTGTTCTAAGTTATACAACGTTCCAACTTCATTGGAATTAAGGTTGTACTATGGTAGATAAGTGCGTCATTGAAATTCGACAAAAACTGTGTTCAGAGAGGGTCTACTTCAACATCCACTGGTTTGATTAAGATTCTTTCCCTCTTTTTTCTTTGATTCATTTCAGACAACAAGTGACGGAGATCATCTTCGTCCTGAAAGCGATCAGCACTTTGATGGACTCTCTCAAAAAGACTCAGCCAGAGAACGGTGAGTATCAAAGTGTGTCAGGGACTGAATGGATGTTGGATAGAAGTGAAGAAACAATAAAGAGCAGAATAAAAGCTTCCTGTGTGTCAGAGAAATGTGTCAGAGTACAGCTGGGACCATTTTATAAATTAGTTTAATCTGCGATCATGGAAGGGGGAGAAGTGTTTGTGCTTCTGGAGAGGTCAATTACAAACGTCTATAGATTAAAGAGAGGGGACGTGAGATGAGGTTTTTGAAATGCCCTTCAGTGTTTGCATTACGCCGCCCTTCACTCAGAGCAGAACTCATTTCAGACGGCCTGTGGGGATTTAATAAAGAAATGATTGCTCTGATTGCTTTCTGAAACTCTTCATCTCCTCTTCTTCCTCTTTTCACGTTCAGTGGACGGCAACACATGGGCTCAGGTCATCGCTCTGTACCCCACGCTGGTCGAGTGCATTACATGTTCTTCATCTGAGGTGAGCTCGGCCCTGAAGGAGGCCCTCGGGCCCTTTAAAGACTTTATGCAGCCGCCGGTCTCCAGAGTCCAGAACGGGGAGTCCTGACCCGGCGGCTTCCAGAGCTCTTTGTTTTTTACAATGAAGAAATCTTGAATGTGTCTTCTCGAACCTCGTGCTTTAAAAGCGCACGAACATGAACTCTCACGGTGACATGAAGCAACCCTGAAGAAGAAGAGAATCGAGGCCTTCTCGGACCGCGGCGACGACGACCCTGACCTTCATACGCTCCATCGTATGCTTCTCATGTGAGCTGATAACGCCTTCGCCTTCCACGCTCATCCAGACCGGCTGTGTCCTCCTCAGAGATTAAAATAACTGCAGTGTTGCCTCTGGATTTAGTTTGTTTCTTTCTCCTCTTGAGGCCGAGTCGATCGATGTACAGTGTGTGGTGACATGTTGTTGATGATATCGTAAAGAAAAAAAAAGACAGAGTGGAGCTTTATTGATCTTAAAAATGAACATAAAAGACTTTTGCAACATTTTCAACAGTGAGGATTTTATGCAAGAAAACAAATCTTACTGTAACATTCCACGTCATCTTTAGCCAGCCATCTGAGAAGGGATTTACTGTCTGCATACAATAAATGAGACGATTCTACGATCATCTGTGCTGTGTGCTCTCACTTCTAAAAATCTCTCTGAGGTGAACAAACAGTGAGTTTATTTTAATCCTGACCTCGTGATCCTGAAACAAAAAAGTGGATAATTATTGCCTCATTTCTAGAAGCATCTGAATAAACCTGATATATCATGAGCGGGAATCTGCTTAATACTCAGTCATAATCTGTTTAGTTTCACTCAAATTTTCACCATACTGAAATGTAATCTGTTTCAAATAAAAAACTAAAAAAAGAAAACTTTAACAGCAGCTGTAAAAGTACAAATGTAATTATATTAGTCATCCCTTTTTTGCCCTGCAACCCTCGTATATGCTACTTCACAAAATGCACAGATTTAATTCTGACACAAAAATGGGATCAGATAGAAATGACACAGGTCTATGCATTTCTTGTTGAGTTACAAGATCTTAAAGAAAGTCAAATCCAGCGGCTGTAGCAGTTTGAATTTATCCTGTGTTTATTTCACCAATAATTCTGATGATAGCTTGCAAAATATGCAGGTATAACTCCTCTCGTATTAATACTCTGGTGAGATTTACTGTTAAACCATAATAAGCCATGATAATCGTTTTGGAGATTTACACACCAGACATTTACACATTTATAATCCCATAAAATAATCATTCAGTTAGTTTGCAAATTTTTCACTTCATTTTTTTTCTACAAAGTCAGAAAAGCCTGAAAACTTGATTCTCTGTCTTATCCTCAGTTCTCAACTTGGACCAAAAAAAATGTTTTTATTTGAGGAAATTATATTCAGTGGAGTACCATTTATTCACTCTTCAACAATAGCTGGTGATAATTCCCTGTAATAATAAATGACACCAGCTATTTCACAGTATAGAGGACATTCTGCAGATATGCTATTGACCACCTGAGTCATCCATTTTCTGAGCTATAAAAGGTTCAAACTGCACCATTTTTTCAATGCATCAGGTGACACATAACTGGTAATGTTATAAGAATATAAGTTCTACGAAGGTGAGACCTTGAGGTGAGACAACCCAACTCTGTCTGTTTGGATAACCAATCATTAGAAAACCACCAAAATTGACCTCTTTCAACTTCTGTTTTTGTTGGTGTAGTTTTCCTTTCCAAAGTGTTTTTTATGCACAATCTGTTGAGCACCTACTGGACACCGTATTTCAGAGTGTTCCAGCTGAGAAATCAAAGTGCACTACGCTTTTTCACACTGTCAGTATGAACACACATGCACTCAAAATAGTGAGTGAATGTAACTACAGTACAGAAGTATGCAAGACACAGACCAGGTAATGAGATTTTGAAGGACAGGACAGTGTTTATGCATTTGCATCAGAACCACTCTTTAAAAGAAGAAATTATTTTCATGTATTCACTTAAACCTGGTGTTATGACTCTGTTTTGCAAGCTCCTGGCCCTTCTGCATGTCTATTGTGGAAAGGCCAAAGCCTGAGGTGAGACAAGCGCTTCCACAGACTCTTTCAGATCAGATTTTAGTTTGTAGAAAAGAGAAAATTCATCAGCTGACTTCACACTGAGACTGATTTCATACCCCGTCCTTTTTAATTCACGGCTAAAACCTTGAAGAGCCCTTAGGTTGAAGTGGACTCTCAGTCACAAGAAGAGATTTGCTCGCTTTAGTCAACCTCTTCACTGCAAAAACTGAAAACTAAGAGTCTTCATTTTAGTTATAAAAATTTATTTTTAGACTTAATACAAGCTACATTTACTAGAACAGTCTAGTTTGTGTACTATGTGATACTTAAAGACATTAATTATGTGTGAATTGCTTGTGACGGGAACAAAAAAAATCTGCCAGTGGTGTAAAAAAAAGTTCCTTGTAGCATTTTAGACATTTATGTCTTTTAATATCTCAAAATAAGACACATTTCTGTACTCCTCAGTTGAATGTGGCTCATACCAAGTACAGAAAGACAATAATTACTAAAAACAAGACATGGACATGAGCTCAGACTTCATTTTTTGCAGTGTTCCCTTCATTATACGATCATAAAAACTAAACATTTCAACAAATACATTAGATTGATTGCTGCCCTGCTTGTTTTAACCTAGTTTTATCTTACTGGGAACAATAGATGCCCCTTTTTTTAACGGGTCCTACCTCTTGAAGTGCTTTTTTGACTTTGGGTTGCTAACCGAAGCATTAAAATGAAAGAATGTGAATAAAATAGAATAAAAATTCAACATTGAAAAATGATACATAAGGAGGTCCAAGGAATGAAATGCAGGTTCTTATTTCGCTGGGAAAAATTTGGGATTAAATGGATAAATGGAGGATGCAAACGTGAGGTGATACTGCTTTAGGCCACCAGGGGGAGCACTTACAACTATGGCTTCACCTTGGATAACTGTTGTGTACATATGTAATAAGGTTATCAGACTTGTCATATATAACAGTCTGTAACATTCAAGGTTTAGTGGTACAAAATGCCTTGAGTCAGATAAATCTCTGAAGAAAAAAAAGGTCATAGCATGCTTTTATTTTGAAACTCTCTCCATGGACATGAAAAATAAATCTCTATGAACAAATTGCTGTGATTTTATGGCAATTTTTAATTATTATTTTATAAACATATTAAGAGGTAAAAAATGAAATCATGTGAATTATTTTCATCTCCCTGATTTGACGTGAATATGATGTAAAACAGTTAGATAATAGGGTTTATTTATGAATAAAGGCAGGATGGAGTGTGGTAAGTGAGCAGTAGGTGGTGTTGTGATGAGGAAAGGGAAACCTCTGCAGTGGAAAACACCTCTTATCTCCTCATATCCACCCCTCTCCAGCTCCAGCTCCTCATTTCAGGCTTTAATCCCTGCAGGCTGCACGGACCCTCCGCGCCCTCCGCGCGTCCCCGCGGAGGTCCCCGAGCCTGCGCTTTGGATTATCCACTGGGTCATATGAGGGGAGAGGAGGACCGGTTTGTGGTTTTGCATTGAAGAAAGGGAGGAAGAAGCAGAGAGAAGGAGAGAGAAGGAGGAGGAGGAGGAGGAGGAGAGCGGAGGGTCTGCTTGGGCGGGGTTTCCCTCTTATTTCAAGTCTGCACAGAAGAAGAAGAAGAAGAGGAGGAGAGGAAGAGGAGAGGACGGAGCTGCGTGGGAATGTGGACGCGCAGGGAGCGTTTTTTAACCTTCACGATGTTTTCTCTTTGTCTCTGACGACCTTTTTGTTGGATCCTGCGTTTCCCCAGCACTGGCTGAGGTAGTAGTTTGTGCTGTTGGTTGGGTTGTGACTCTGCCCGCTATGGAGATGACTGCGCAAGCTACTGCCTTGCTAGTGCTGGTGTCTCCACTTCAGCCTGATCCCTGCGCTCTCACTCGGTGTAAAGCAGGTAAAGAGCCTCAGAGGACAGCTTTAATCTACTCATTCTGAGCATCTCGTGCTTGCATTTTCAGATCTGTATCACCTTTCATGCAATAAAGCAGAGAATGATTGACGAGCAAAGCACTTTGTTGTGTGCAGTTTTAATTTGACACCGCCTCTCTCACATGCAGTCACTATTTACGCACCATAATGTCCTTTTCCTGCAGGATGGAGGCGCCAGCTTGCATGCTGTGAAAGAGGACCTTTCCTGTGCATGTTGAAAAAAAATCTGTTTTAATATTCTGAAAGAGCCATTATCTGCTCTGGATTTGCATGGTTTTGCAGCCCCTGAGGCGGAGTGGGCTGTGTAAAGAAGCATGTAGGTCAACTGTACTGTTGCTATGAGAGGAGGAGTGACGTGGCTCCTGCTGCCCACAGAGGTATCCTACAATACATCTGCTCACACACACACACACACACACACGCGCACACACACAGAGGCTGGTTTCATGGCTCTCCCCGACCTCCTTTGTTGATAGTGCTGCATACCATCACACACTGAGCAGATAGTGTGTGTGTGAATGTGTGTGTGCGCTCATAAACACGTCTCTTGTGCAGGGCCGGAGCTCAGACATAAATCTGTGCAGCACTGTTGGCTTTAATAATCTGATTATTATGCTAAATCTGGACGCCTCGGTGCTAAAACTCGATGGTATGCACAGACAGACGCACCACATGACCTCCTCCCCGCCCCCCCACGGGCGCTGGAGCAGCAGTGTCCTCACAGAGCCCTGAGCTCAGCGCTGATGTGGGTCATGCTGTTGTGACTTAACCTTTGAAATCCTCTCTCCGCTGCCCGCCAGCATCTGCTCTGCTCTGTATCACATTAGTATGGGCAGTCAGGGGTCTCATGGTGGGAGTGGGGGTTGGGGTAATGAGCTTTGATTGGCTACAGGGGGCAGGCAGCGTGCCCGGGTCGATGAAACCGTGCAGGGGCTGCGGTCCTGTGCTCATCATCAGACCCTGGATGGGAGCAGGCCGCTCGCTTTTGACCTTCTTCTGAAACATTTATGAGGTCACGCTTCATCGTGTGGTCCTCAGAGTCATCCTCCTGCAGCAGACTTGTAAACAAACAGCCTCTCACCACAAGTGTCTGTCTCATGTCAGAGCCCCAGGGTGAAACCAAACATCATCCATCACCTCCGGACTGGAGGAGAGCCGGTCTGTGGAGCAGTGAGCGGCTCCTGTCCTCCTCATCCATCTTGTGTCAGAGCTCTCGGCCCTCAGATAAATCACACAGCCCCGCTCAGCCGCTCAGATGGGAATCACAGCTGCACAGCTCAGGCAGCCGCGCCCTCCTGACAGCACCGCTCACCCTCATGTGTCTGAAAAATACCTCCACATGCTGCCTCTGGGGTGCACACTGTTTCTCACTGAACGACATTTGGACTGAGCAGAGGCTGTTTGTTCAAAGCTAAAGCTCTGTACATTCAACAGCTGGTGTCTTTAAATTAGTGGACACAAGACAAGATGAGAGTGATGAAATGGGGCAGAAGAGAAAAACTGGTAAATCAGAATATAAATCTAAAATATTTGGGTTGAAAAATGTTGTTTGAGGTCAAACCATCTGAAAATGAAAAACAATCCTTCCTTCCTTTCATCCGCCCTTCCTACCCTTCTCTTATTTACTTTCGTTCCTACCTTATCTTTCTTTCAGTCTCCTTTCCTCCCTCCCTCCCTTCCTTCCCTCCCTCCTTCCTTCCTTCCTTCTGTTCTTTCATTTTTCAGTCTTCCTTCCTCCTTTTTTCTCCTTTCTTTCCTTCATATGTTCCATGTTTGTATTTTCTTTTCTTAAATTCTATCTTCCTTCATTCCTTCCTTTCCTTCCTTACATCCTTTCCTACTTTTCTTCCTTTTTCTTTCCTACATTCCTGTCATGTCTCTTCCTTCCTCCCCTTTTCCTCTTTACTTTCCCTCCTTCCCTTCATTTCTTTCCTATCTCCTTATCTTGTGTCCGCCATTTTTCCTTTTCCTTCCTTCTACCACTTTACTCTCCTTTATTCTTATCTTCCTTCCTCCCTAATTCTCCTTCCTTCCTTTCTGTCCTTCTTTCCTTCCTCCCATATTTCTTTTGTTTCTTCTTTTCTCCTTTCTCTCCTCAGTTCTTTTCTCCTTTCTGCTAAATCTTCAGGTCAGATTAATCTGAATATGAAAAACAAAAACAATCCTGATAAATGATGACGAATTCCAGATCCTGATCCTGCCATAAAAACCTGTTTGACATATTTTCCCTGTATCGCCCCCTAATGGTGAACATTTTCCTCGGCCAGAAGCAGATTTTGCTGATGTTTACACAGCATGTAATACTGCAGAAAACTGATCACTTATCATCCTGCATCAAGAGACACCCGAGGGACAGGTGAGGTTTGATTTCATCAATCTGTAATGATTGCACAAGGATTTTTGTTCACACGCAGTGACTGCTTTTTTTTTTTTTTACAAAAATAGTTATCAATCAAAATGTTACTTTCACGGTTAATAAATATCTGGTCCTCTTTGAAATTAGTTTGGACCTGAAAAGACCTGAAAATATTATAAATGTTTTTAAATATTCATTTTTTAATGGCAATCTAAACTAATTTGACTTCTTGTAACAAATAGATACCCAAATGTTGCACCCCTGGTTACAATTTCTTTTCCTTTTGGTTGCTGATTATTGGTTGGAAAATCTGAAGATGACGATTAAAGCTCCAGGATTTTCTTTCTTTATTTTTTAATTCATTCATTCATTCTGGAATCAAACCAGGAACGTTCTCGTCGTGAGGAAACAGTGCCAACCACTGCACCACCAAGCTGTCCTTTATTTTCTACATTCATTCTTCTATTTGTTGTAATATCTACACAAGCTTTCTAAATCATGCCCTCATGAATTCAAAGCATGTGTTAATATTGTTTTTAAACACCTTAACCAAAGTTTTTCAAGTCAGATTTGCAATCAAATTAAAGACTGAATTAAAGAAAAAAGCATTCATAGTTTTGTTTTGAATGCAGAAGCTGAAATAATCTGTGAAGCTTTGCTCCTTGTCCTTTAAAGGAGTCTACCCCCCCAGTAGCTCGGACAGAGATGAGTACCTCACTGAAAGCCCACTCAGCATCTCCCTCAGATCCGTCCACGCTGGGGTGGGAGTGCTGTAACCTTGGAAAAACAAGCCACCCACAGGAATGACTGTGTCATCAGTGCCGTCATCCAATCTGGACCACACACACATCTACACACACACACACACACACACACACACACACACACACACACACACACACGTGTGTAGAGAGTAGGAGTGCAGTGCCAAATCAGTGCTGGCCTGACTGGAGGAGGATGTAGGACGGTCTGTGGGAACCAGATGGCCCTGCAGCTCCTGCAGAGGATCAGGAGAGAGAGAGCGAGAGAGAGAGAGAGAGAGAGAGAGAGAGACTACAACCAAAGACTCTACCACAGAGCGTTTGAGGATGTCTAGAAAGGTGCGCTTCAGGAAGGAGAGGTGTGGGCGTGACAAGATTAAACTGGGATTAAAATGTGGGGAGGATGACAACAGTTCCTGTAAGACTAAGAACTCCAAGATTTACCGTAAAGGGACTATGACGACTTTCTTAATGATCTTGAAAAAGTCCCATCTTTAGATATGTGACTGATCATAACTGTGTTGAAAACAATTTCTGTGATAGACTCAGTAATAATAGTGGACACTGGAGCTGGACTGTCTGACAGAAAAGGGACAGAAGAGAGAAGAAAGCTAAACAGGAGAGTGATGCAGCACGAGCTAAAGGCTAAAATACAAGCTAAAGGCTGAAAGGCTAGGTTTTTATAATGAAAATTACTAATGCCGTCAAACCATGAGTTGAAATTAAATCTTGTTTGTCTCGATGATCCCTGGTCAATTGTCGAAATGTGTGAAAATACATTGAAGATGTAATGTTCAATTGAATTCCAGACAATTTAACTGCAGTATTATTGATTTAGATCACACCTAAACCACACTTCTGAAGCCCAATCACTAAAGTATCGGATAGCAGCTCTGTTTTCTAAATAAGAGAAAAGACAGGAGAAAATGAGTTGTTAACTGGAGAAAACAACTGAAATTAGCTCGTTATCTTTAGAAAACAGAGCAAATTTATTGTGGAAACTCATGGTCTTTCACGGCTTCTACACTTTTTAAACCTCTGGTGCACATCTGTAACTCCATGAACAAATTGAAAATGTGCTTGTAATTCCTTGAAAGAATTAAAAACACTTAAATAAAAAATCTTGAAACAGTCTTATCTGTTTTTACTTTGTTTAAAATTGATATCCAAACAGTGATATGAGGAGTGAAATGAACAAAATAACACAAAATCTTCTTCCTTTTACAAGAGAAAATATCACATGATTTGAGGCTATTTTCAACCTATTTAAACTAAATAATATCTGTTTGTGTATGTGAGCCACTTCCAGTGATCTGACGGTTCTGTTTCACGTCATTATCTTTACAAAAATAACTGTATTTTTACACCACCTGTGTCATATTTGGCAGTGAGAAACCTGCAGGGAAAGCTGCCAGACTGCAGCTATTCTTAGCTTCAGTTTTATGTTTTTCTCTGAGCCTCAGAGGAGAGTTTCATCCAAATGCAATGTTCCCCCAATGATTTAGGGACAAAAAAATGAGCACAAGCACTCAAAAAAATGTCCAAAGATGCTGTTTTCTGGGAAAAAAAGAGGATTGAAAAGCAGAGAAACATGCTGACACACACCAAATATCTGAGACTAGTGTTCAGGTTTCATCCAGTTTCTCTCACAAACACTGAGGAATGCTTCATTTTTCATGTGATCACTCTGTCGTGTCGTGAACAATGACGTTCAAACTCTTTTCTCTCTCACATTTGGAGTATTTTGTATCACAGTGACACCTGATTCCTGAGGTTTCACTGAAGAATGAAGATATTTCTCTCCTTTGTCCACACCTGCTCTTTCTTAGAGGGAACAGTGACAGACCTGATGGTTTTTCTTTAACACATCAAGTCGTCCTTCAGGGTGAGTGGGAGCGTCAGAGTCGAGTTACCGGTCACCGCGAGATCCTCTGTGAGCTGATACTCTTCATCCGCAGATCGCTCAGGGACTGGATGTGACAGTTCGAGCCGTGATGGGTTTATTCTATGGAGTCACTGGAGAAACATATTCAACAAGGTGCTGGAAACCTGCCTCAATATTCTGCTCCATATCCACATAAAACCGTCACACAGCTGCTGCAGATTTGAGGCCTGAACATCCATGTTGAGAATCTCCAAAAGCAGCTTTACTGGATTGAAAGCTGGTGACTGTGGAGGCCACTGAAACACAGGCAATTCACTGAAATGTTACACAAAAAGAACAAAAGAATTCAAAACATAATGACAACAAAATGAAAAAACAAACTTTTTTTTTGTTAATTGTCTTTTCTCTGTTTTTGTGGAGCTTTTTTGTTGTTTCCATTTTTAGGTGTGCCACTTCTTTTTCATCACTTTCTCTTTTTTTCCATTTTTTTCTTTTGTTGTTGTGATTTCTTTTGTTTGGTTTTCACATCCCCTTTTGGTTATAAATGTTTTCTATTTGTTGCAACATCCTCTTTGATTTTTTTTTTCTTTTGTTTTTTTTTGTTCGTTGTCACATTTTCTTTTCGATTGTGTTCTCTCTCTCACTTTTCATGTCATTTTTTTTCTATTACCATGCTCTCTTTTTGTTGTTTTTCTTTTCTTTACTGTGTCTTTTATGTGGACATATTCTTTTTGTTTACATTTTTTGTTGCCACACATCCCATTGACATTCATAATCTGTGGTTGTATCTTGTTCTGTTTGATGCTTTCTCTTTTTTCCCATTGTATTCTTTTATTGCTGCCATGTTCTCTTTTTTTGTTGTGATGTTTTGTTTTGACTATAATGTTTTTTGTCCTTTTTTGTTACATCATCTTCTTTGATGTTTTGTTGTTTATTTAGTGGTGCTGCTTTTTGCATGTCCTTTTTTTCATTGCCATTGTCTCTTTTTGTTGATTTTTTTTTTTTTTACTTAACTGTTGTCATGTTTTCATTTTTGATGTTGAGTTCTCTTTTTCTTGTTTACATTTTCTTTTTGTTGCTGCTGTGTTTTCTCTTATTTTTCTTTAATTTTTTTCTCACATATTTTGTTGTTGTCATGTTTAGCACTTCAGGGCCACCGTAGACCAGCACCAACACCCCACTATGTTCAAAGACTCATCAATTATCTTTTTTTTTTCATTCTGATGTTTGGTCATCTTGTCTTCTCCATGTCTGAGTGTCTAAATGTTGCTGCCCTGTGATTGGCTGATCAGAGATTTGTGGTAATGAAAAGGTGAACAGGTGAATCTGACACTTAAGTCTTGGCTGGTGTTCTTATAAAGCTGCTCATTACACTTTTTTTTTCATCCTGAAATAAAATAAATCGAAACAAAAAAACAAAAATCCTCCATGAAATCCCTTGAATAATTAGTCTTGACTTTGAGAAATGTTCACTTTGTTTTTAATGGAGCAGAAAAAAGAGAGAAAGAGCATGTAAATCATTTTTACACACTACGCTACCAGAACGATACCAATGACATCTTAAGTTTCAGCAGGAGTCGCTCTGCAGACGTAAAAGAAAGGAAAGAAGTGTCCACTGAAACCCTATCTACATTTTTACACTGAAATCATATTTCCACCAAGTTCAGCCGCTCTACAGAGAAAATATAAAGCAGTCAGCAGAGGATAAAACTACAAACAAACCAATGTACAAGACAGGGAACAAAGAGGAATTGAAGAATGTAAAAAAAAACACATTTTAACCTTTAGTTAGTGCTGCAAAATTGAAATTTCTTGGAGGCACCAGCTCAACACAGTGACGAGTTTCCCCTCTGAAGGAAAAACATCCAACTGAAGAAAAAAGTAAAAATATGAGTGAGGAAATAAGGTTTGGGAACATAAAACACTTTAAAATATATATTTGTAAAACAGCAGACCCATCATACAGGGCCATGTTTGCTTCAGTGCTTCTCTCTAAGGTTTTTATGAAATCTGCAGAGAGAGGGAGAGAATCGAAGAGTGATGGCACAGGCTGAACCTGATGGAGCAAACAATAGCTCACAGCGGTTAAAGACAGCATACTGAAGAGTTATGAGATAAAAATAACGAAGAAAATTATGAGGTAGATGTCAAACTGTAAATGATTTGAACAAAAAATACAATAGCTTCCTTTTTAGGTGAAGACGAATGCAGCCATTTTCCTCTGAACTTATGTTGGAAGTTTTCAACCTTTGACTGACAACCTTTGCAATAAATGTATTATTTAAAACACTGCTCTTCAGTTTGAGGTGAAAATGTATAATCGCGTAAACATCAAAAACGTAAAGAAGCTGATTTCTGCTAGTTGAAAGTGTAAAAATGAAAAACTGGCTTTGAAAAGGTTTTTTTGCCAATTTGAAGTCAGACTTTTGAGATAAAAAGTCAAATTGATGAGATAAAAAAGTTAAAATAACTCCTTTTATCTTTAAAATTTGACTTTTTTTTCTTTTATGGTCCCAATAACTGACTTCATTATTTCAAAATTTGGACATCTTGTCTCATAATTTTAACAGTATAATCTCAAAATTGTGACTTTACATCAAACCTTAACTTCTTATCTTATTAATAGACATTTTATGTAAAAATACTACTTTTTATCTCATGACTTTGACTTTTTCTCTCAAAATTTGACTTTGAGTTAAGTGCATCAGAATAATGCCAGCAGCCCAATGCAGCGCTTTATCATAAATATCAATGGTCTGTAGAACAGGGTGAGACAAACTTGGACATTTTGGGCAATTTTATAGAACTCCCTGGACGTAATTTTACCATCAAAAAGGAAGACATGCCTGGGCTAAAGATGATGTTTAGTCACCCTAAGTATTTTGGGGTTTTGTTCAAGAGTCAGGGGGAGAACAGAGCGAGAGATTGACAGACAGATTGGGCGGCGTCCGCGGTGATGTGGACGCTAAGCTGGTCTTTTTTTTCCTTTGTGGTGGAGAGTGAAGGCTCTCAATTTACTGCTCAATCTACATTCCAACATTTAAACCCATGACTGACAGAACAAGGTGCTGGATACAGGCGGCTGAAATAAGCTTTCCTTGGGGAGTCTGAGGCTGTTTTCGAATTCACTTACTACATACTACAATCTAATGCAGTATGTAGTAAGCACTGCATACTGTATTAGATTGTAGTATGTAGTATAACTGTTCTGTTTGGTCTGTTGTGTAGTTTAAAACACAGACGTCCTCTGCAGTCATTACAAATGATTATAGGTCCCAGCGCTTTAAACTGCATTAGTTTTACCAGGGGACCTCTGATCTTTTGTAATAACTGCAGAGGACGTCTGTTAAAATGCGGATGTATGTTGCAGCAAAATTCATCATATTTGATTTTTTATATTATACCATATGTTATTCATTGAAAATAATCTGGAGTGGATTGGCCTTTCATATTTAGAGATGATGGAAAAGCTGCTTCTGATAATGCACATATGATTTTCAATACTTTTATAGGAAAATGAACACAATGTAAGTTCCCCACTTAAAAGATGTTTTGGTGCTTACACTTGAATTGTCCCGCTGCTTCGACCAAACTTTTTCCAGTTTCTAACATTTTCAATTCAGACCATAGACACCTGCGGCCAGGCGCTTTGCATTGTGGGAAACAGTATGCCAGGTAGACTGGTCCAATGCATACTGAGAAATTTTCCTGGATCAGTAAGTCAACCGGGTAGTTTTGGCATACTGCAACTTTTGCATTTGTTCGCATACTGCATACTGCATTTTGGGCAAATCAGTATGTACTGGTAGTATAGTATGCAAATTTGAAAACAGCCTTGGACATTCAGGAGACGCTCGGAGTACACCCACTGCTCCTCTGTATCGAGAGGAGCCAGATGAGGTGGTTCAGGCATCTGGAGAGGATGCCTTGTTGAGGAAGTGTTTCAGGTAGGTGAATTTCCCCTTGTGGGATGAATAAAGTATCTTATCTGGATTATATCTCTCGGCTGGCCAGGAAACGCCTCAATGTTCCCCCCAGAGGAGCTGGTGGAAGTAGGGGTCACTGGTCTTTGCTGATAGAAAATAGGGATTTTTATGAGCTATAAATCAAAGATACCATAGGGGCACCAAAGGGACAGAATTAAGACTCAAAAAGGAATATTTAGGTCCTCTAAATATTCTGGTGGCTCTGACTTTGAGCATGACGTCAGAGGAAAATGGTGTCTGATGAATGATATGAATGATGAGGTTTGTAGTCGGGGTCACACAAACAGCATGCTGAAACCTTCATGAATCATCACTCTGGTTGTGTTTCTTCATAAACGTGTCCTCTTAGTGTCAAAGCAGCTGCAGTAATCTGATGCTATGAAAGGGACAGACGGTAAGAGAAGTATGCACACGCCTGAACTTGTTTAAGAGGATCCAGAGGGTTTAAAAAGCAGGGCACGAATCTGAAGGTAAGTTTTTACACTGTACAAGCAAGTACGCATCCACACACACTTACCAAACATCCTACACCTCTGAGTATTTACATTCTTTACAGTTATAAATATTGTGCAATAACAGCAATCCTGAGGTGATCTTTCGACAAGAGTCCACGCTCCCAACCTCAGGAATTGCTCCACAACGAGATGGCTTCATTTCAGGAAATCTAAAACAGTTTCAGGAAGAAGAAGACGAAGAAGAAGAAAGAAATCATCCTGGGAAAAACAGCCTGGACGAGAAGTGTCTCAGATCCCTCAGCCGAGGAGGGAAGACCACGCTAAAGCACTTTCAAAGAGGGATGAAGAGAGGAGGAGATGTTCAGCACAGAGGGTTTCTGAGTTTCTAGATCTGTTTGTTTCCGTACATGAGGGGGATGATGTAGACCGAGATGTCGTCTCCAGAGCCCAGTCTGTCGTTGGATATCCTCCAGCCTCGATCCTTCAGGACTCCTCGTGCTCTCATTACCAGGTCCTGAGCTGCCATCGTGTACCTGAAGAAACAAAAGTGATGAAAGGTGAAGAGAGAGTCGTCGAAAAGTAAAGTAAGAAATATCACGTCCTGTGAATGAAGCTAGACAGAGAAAAATGTCTGAACTTTTGAACTACACCACCTTAAATTAACAAGAGAGAACACAGTGTTATAGTCTCAAATGCTTTTCCTTGACATCAGAGAAGTGACTTATCGAAATGTTTGGAAATTTGCATAACAAGATAAAGCCCCCATTTCTCATCCCTTGAGAAAGAAAAGGCAGACAGGGTGAGAGGAAGGTCAGACGTGCCTGTGCTGGTCGTCTGGGTCACAGTTTGCCAGGAAACAGGTGACCGCTTCTGCGACTTCCTGGTTGGAGAGGACGTCCCACAGACCGTCGGTTCCCAGAACCAGGACGTCGTCTGCTCCGTGCTCATACTGAGCCAGAGGATAAACCTTCACCTTGGAGAAAGAGAGGGGAAAGGTTAATGATTGAAAGTAGAGTATTTAAACTTTTGCGTTTGAATGTGTGTCATCTATTTTCAGCTTTCTTTGTGCTTTATTCTAATGATGCAAGTACAAAAAAAAGCCAGCCTTGTTCACAAAGAGGTAAAATGTTACGGAGGTGACACTTTGATTAACTGGTGGAATAACCTTTGTAACTCCAGCATCATGAGTTTAAAAACCTTGTGATTCAAACTTTGCAAGACAGGAAAAGCGCGAGGCCATCAGCGCACAAAAAGAGACTTGAGTTCTTGGAATCGATTTTGTAACCAGGATTTCAACATCAACAAATTTCTCTCAGAAGGAGGAGATTTGTTGACACATCTTTAGTCTCATGATGAAAATAATCTCATGACTGCAAGATTACAGCATCTGAACTGCAAAGGTTTCCTGCAGTTCCTCCACTGTCCATCCTGGTGTTTTCATTGCACTCTTGCGACGAACTTCAATATCAAGACTTGTGACAAAACCACCTCATGAGAGTCTAAGAACTTTTTACCAAACTTTGAGAAGTTTTTCAAAATTTTGGTGTTTCCATTACCATTTTTATTGCAATATCTAGGTTCTGCAGAATTCTCTGTGTAATGGAAACTCAACTCGTGATTAAGGGGTACATGTCATCTGCTGCTGTTAGTCCACTAAGTCTTTTTAAGTCCAGAGTTAATGCAGACGTTTACCAGGACATTTTATGCTTCCTTTTTCTTATCAATCTTTAGGGAGATGCTAAGTTCATTTTCCAGCTGCTTTGATGCATGAACTTAAACAGTAATATTCTAAATCTAATTATATATGAGATACTGAGTTTTCATTGAGAAACAAAGGCTGAAGTATTTCACTCTGAATGTACTGAATCTAATTTTAATTGACTGATTCACACTACAAGCTTATCTATTCAGCTGCATGTGTAGTTCCTGAATCAGCATGCTGGACAACATCTGGATGGACATTTCTGTGTGAGTTTACTTTCTGAAACAATAGGGACGACGTATGTCTCAGAGGCGACGTGAAAACACAGCATCAAAGATGAGGCTGAACTACGACTGAACTTGGAGGGCGATGAATTAAAGATCAAGAGAATTGCTTTGTGACTGCAGCAGACATCGGGAAGAAGAGGAGTCGTTTGAGAGCGGTGGCCAGTGGGAAATGTTAATGTGCACGATGACCACGCAGTTCACAGAGCGGGCTGTTAATGGCTGAAGGCATTTTACATCATTACCTCTGTGCTCTCATTCTCAGGGTAGAAGAACTGTTCCAGTATAGAAATGATGGAGGGAGCTGCAATTCTTTTCATTAAATGTCAATCAAGAGTTTAATGTTGATGGTGTGGAGCAACATCTGAGTTCAGTGTGTGAAATGCATAAATTAATGTTCATTTCACATAATGCAGTCCATGTTTTATCCGTCATAGAAATAAAACTTCAAAACTTTACATTCTGGATATTCAGGTGTCATTTTTGTCCTTCAATATCTTGAAACCATTTTTTTTCGGGACTGTTTGGTCGAATGTGGCTTATATTTAGTCTAATAAGATTATCTTCGCTATAAACCAGACTTAACACTTGATTGGATTTCAGTTTTTGCAATGTGCGTGTGTGATAATGGAGCTTACCTCTGGGCAGCAGGACAGGAAGGGTTTAATGTAAATGTTGGAGTCGTGCACTTTGAGGTTGTGGTCCCCAAGACCTCTGGTGACCCCGATGGTCGCTAATACACGAGCCTGCAAAAAGAAATGTTATGGAATTAACCCAACATATTTTCCAAACAACACTCTTTTAATCCACAACTTTGGGACTCACATCCCTTTGGCTCAACAAAATAATGAATACAGCACAACATTCAGAGAAAATCTAGAATAATGAAGTGCAGTCAGAGAGCAAAGTTGAATAGATAGAATATTTCTTTAATCATATTTAAGATATCAGTGCTGGATGTTTGGACTAAATGTGCATATTTAAAACTCCAGAGAGAGAAATATAGGAATATTTTTGAACTGTAAAACATGTAGTTGCTACAGGGGCACCAGAGGGACAAAATAGAGACTAAAAATCAATTTCTGGTAACTAAAACGAAAAAGGAAAATAAAGTACATATCAAGGCTGTGCTTGTCTGTAAGAAGCATGTGTCCACATTGTCACGAGGAATATTTACACTCACAGATTTTTTTAACTTAAAATTACATGGAGGTTTTTTACCTGTACAGTGCCTGTAACATGGCTGGTTACACAGTAGCCTACCAAAAAGTCATTGATTGCGATCTTTGACTTTCTTCTTTGGCCTCTCATTTACAGGGAAACATCTGTTTTTAGTCCCTCAGCTTGTCCATGTTAACGCAGATTATTTTTTACCATGCCTTTTGTGTTTTCGGGTATAACATTATGAAACGTTGTCATATAAATGAGGGTGTATTGGCAACATGAAGATCATTAAAATTCTATAAATTTGCTGCATCATTGTTGAAGCGACAGGGTTCAGAGTGTATAAAAAAAACAGTAGCGGCTTATATTCTGGGTAAAGGATAAATAAATTTTGTCTAAACAATGATTATGATACAAAAGTCCAAGGCTGAAAGTTTTTACTCCAAATTTAAAAGGAAAAGGTCTTTAGTTTGCTTTGCTCAGAGAGTTCCCAAATGTTGAGAACCTCATTGATGGAGCTGCACCATAAAAGCTGTGTACAGCTTTAAAAATGAGGAAAGGGTCTTTACCATCTTTAACATCAATTCTTAAAGAGACAGGGAGCAAGAGCAGAGTTTGAAGGATAAAAATAGGGTTTAACAAACACCAGGGACAACAAAGATAGAGATTTTTATGAGCTGTAATTCATGTTAAGATACTACAGGGGCACCAGAGGAACAGAATATAGACACAAAAAATAAAAAATAGAATAAACAATACACCCCTCCATTTTAATATTTAACAATTAGCCTCCTTTTTAAAATAATTTTCCTGTTTGGTCTTAAAGCTTGCTGTCCTCTGGATTTGTTTCAAATCAACAGAAAGATCTATCAAAGCTAAAATAAGATGCCATATGCCTTTGTTGAGCTTTCCACGAGGCATCCTTGAAAGAAAACTCTTGGATGAAACCTCCTCAGAATAACTGAACTGAAAGCTGCAGACTCCTCCCAGCAGGATTCCTGATCTGAATGGACGAGCAGCGTTTAGGAAAACACACACAGGCTCAGAGTCAGCATCTTCCAGAGATTTAAGCGCCTAACAACCGTCCCCTGAGCACCAGACGCCATCAAACTCATTTGTAAGCTTTACAAAGCACTTATTGACTCGTGGTCTATGCATAGATCGCCTTGCCGCTCCTAAAATGGCTGCTGGGGAACTGGGCTAATTGAATCGACTGTACGCCGTACGAGAAGCAGAGGCACACGAGGACGAGGTGAGGAGCGTGAGGGCGTCTGAGGCCAGAATAAGAATCAGTATGCGGCACAGAAACGCAGAGGGGAAGGAGACAGAGAGGTGGAGGAAGGGAGAGCGCTTAAAAGTGGCGGCAAAGCTCCTCTGGCAGAAAAGGGGAAACATCCTGGGATTAATTGTTGAGCGTGGGGGCCCGGCGATCTGAACGCCGGGCTTTGAAGTACTCTGGCGTTCCTCTGCCTCGCACAAAGCCCTTTCACTCTTCTATCAAGCCATCCATCTCTGCGCTGCACTTCAAAAGCGAGAGGAGGCAACGGTGGGCACGGCCGACTGCGCAGGGTGACCTGGGTGACGCCTCGATCAGCAGCGGAACATAAACCCACCGTCTGACATCAACTGAGACTCGACGAGGCCAAGCAGCGAACATACTGAGATCTATCTGTGTTTCTGTCTCTCTGACCTTTGAATGCTACATGGACAAGATGCTGCGGCGCCACATGTTCAGCATCAGCAGGGGCGGGAAATGTCATGAACGGTGCGCTGAGCTTTCGACCTTTTCATTTATGTTTCCTGTCAAAATACTCACAGGAATCTCAGCAGTGGTGCAGCGATGTTATCCAATCTACATACATCACTTCAGCTGGTAAACACAGGAGTCTGACCTTTGACCCCCTGCTTGTACAAGTTTACATTTTCCTGCTGCGTTTTGACCGTCTGAACTGGAGGCTAAATTTAGTTCTTGGGGATAAATTGACTCCTCGCCCCACCTGTACTTTCTGTTTGGTAGGGCAGCCACAGTTTTTTTATTTCTCTGTCCCCTCGTCCACAATACGACGCCCCCCTGCTGTGATAGACCTGGTTTCATAACCCCTAAACAATGTTCTTCTTTGAGCCTGATGATGTGAATGTGTCTCTGTCAGCTTCTGGTGTTACAGTTTAAAGAGTGACCCTGTAAAGTGGAGACCCTCAGCTCAGCATGTCAGTGGATATCCAGTTAACAACAGCTGTTAAAACACAGAAGTCCTGATGAATGCAGCCTGATGTAGTTTCAGTTTTGTAAGGCCCATTTGTAGGTTAATTAGATTAGATTTATGAATATTAACTAAATGCAAACTAGGGTTGTCAAAAGTATCGATACTTAAACACTGTATCCGGATACAAAACTAATTTGCTGTGGTACTATGATACAAAAAAGTGCAGCTGAGGTGAATTCAGCTTTTCATTTGTGTGATGTTCATTTTAAATGAACTTCTACAGTTTAATTCCTCTAAATATTGTTCCCATTGTTGCTTCTTTAGTGTTTTTACCTCAAACAACCTAAAATGTTGCAATTGTGGTAATTTTGTTGAATGTAGATGTTTTGATTCTTTGCAAGTTGGGTAAATTGTTTTGCATTTACTTGCCCTAAGTGAAAATGTGATGTCTTGTTTCTTTCATTTTCTGGTTATTTAATTATTTCATTTCATTGATTATTTATCTAGGTTTCTGTTTTCCGTGATAAAGAAAGGTTTTTTTATGACTTTTTTTAGAATTCATCCGATTTTATTAGAATGCCTCCCAGTATCGGGAACAGTATCGATATCAAGTTTGAAATTTTAGTATCGTGACAACCCTAACGCTAACTAGTTTTCTCACAAACAGACCATCTGACAAACAAACCGGAATTTCCCTTCAACAATAAATATACTTTATTTTATTCTTATATTAGAATCAAAGTTTTTTTCAAGACTCTGAGTTATGGGGCTGTTTTTGGATTCAACTGGAGGTTTTGTTTACTGTTTTGGACAAACATAAACCTAAAAGTGAGAATGGAAAGTTGTTTCTAATCACTGTTTTTTTAATGTTTATTTCCATTTCAGAACCCAGGCTGCACCCTGGCCCATATCTCCAATAGCATTTAGAGGTTTGGTTTGAATGATGTTTCTCTGATGAGCTTTGATTACACACAAAGTACAAAGACGTAACAGTAGTTTTATCTCACCTTCTTCCCTTCGCCGTATATCAGGGGGAACTTTAGGTCGTCGTCCTCCACAGTTTTATACGCCCTGCACAGGAAAGAGAGGACACTTTAATGAGCTCAAGGTTTATAGCAGGCAGTGCACACGTGCCCTGGAGGAAAAAAAACCCACACAGACATCAGAGCACATCATAGACCCTCAGATTATTTCTCCTTTGGTTGTAAAAGTCTCCCATGTGACAAACTCTGAGACATCCATGCATGTATGAAACACTCCAGCAGAGTGTGAGGACGTAAAGGAGCTAAATGATGCAAGAGGATCCACGTTTAGGTTCCCCGACTCTCGGAGCAGTGCTTAAACTTCCCATACGGATGAATAATTTACAATCTTCAGACTGAGACCAGACTGATCTGCAGCACAGAAAAGGAGCCTGTGGATTATGTGTGTGTGTGAATGCAAGAGCTCAGGATCCACTTCTAGATTGATGTGAATACTGAAGCCATGTCACAATAAAGTACCAGAACCAAAACAGTGACTTTAAACTGCTTTATGATGGTGAAATGAGCAGAAACTATCAGCTTAATTAAGCCTGAGTGATGTTTTTAAGCACCACATGTCTGAGTCTGGCCTCACACACCTTATCTGATGCATTTCAGAGACTGCGAAGGAGATTAACAGGGACTGGGATGGTTTTTACATTACTGCTGGTTCCACTCAGAGAGGCCATATGTTTCCACCTTAGGCGAGCGCCGTACTGCTGCACTCAGCACTTTTCTAACAGCGTGCAGAGCGAGGACCATCACGGCAAACAAAGCCCACAAACAGACACACGGTCTGCAGCCAGAGCGAGGAGAGCAACGGCACCAAAATCATGACCCGTGGACGAGTTTTCTCTCTGCTGCTTGCAATATTCATGGTGTGGAAAAACCTCTGAAGCTGCAAACTTAAACTAATATGAGCATTACTGAGACGGGGAGCTCTTTCCCTCTCTGTTTATCTAAAAGAAGAAGCCAACTCTCCTGCAAAAACACTTTTAATATTTCACATTTAAGACGCGAACACCGCAGCAGACTTTATGTCTTAAAAGAAAATCCCCAGACGTGGTCCCTCCTGAGACGTGTGTTTACAGTGAAACCATCCTGTCAGACTTCAGATAACAAGTTTGTGACAGACGGAGACACAAACACACTAATCCTGTTGTAATAACCTCGTCCTGCTTCGGGATGCAGCAGGAACAGGAGAGGAGGTGCACTCTTTGACCACGACGTTAAGCCTCAGCACGTTCAAGAACACAAATCTGAACGAAGCAGAGAGAGAGGAGAAGAAAAGGAGGTGTTTCGTTGTTACTGCAGGTGAGGAGAGAGGAGTGACGTCATCTCCACTTGGTGCAGAAACGAGAGTGTGTGTGTAATCTCTTCTGCATACAGTTGAGGTCAAACTAATCAGCCCCTGATGAAATTTAAAGTGTTTTCAAAATTGTCCCAAATGCTGTAAAACAGATCAATGAATTTTGAACACAGCTTTCCCAAACATCCTGGTTTTATCTTGGATGCTAACTTTGCACACAGAAACCATCCAGGGTCAAAATGTAAAGCTCACAGCTTGTAATGCATTGATCCAGTTTGAACTGAGGGTTGTCCAACACTTTACAGACTGGATAAAAAACCCAGCTCAGACTAGGTTTGACAATTTGCAAAAGTAATCTAATTATGATTCCCTGTATGAATCAGTACAGTTTGGTACAGGCTGGATCATGTTTGCATTTCCTCAGCTAACAGTGCCACTTTAACAACTGACTGCATGTTGTTATCAGTAAAAAGGACACACAGCTGGCTATCAGCATCAGGGAGTTCACGATTTTGACCTTGACTTTATGTGATGTAGTGGTCAGGGTTCAGTGTTGGCACCAGTCTGATGAATCAGAACGACTGACTGCCCAGTTCAAAGTGACTCTTCCTCTGACGTTGATGTACTTCATATTGACTGAGCGGTGCATTTAGGAGCAAAGGAAAGCTGCTTTAAATGGCAGCATCTTCTCACAGGCATCACTTGGAGAGGAATGGAGAGGAAGAGGAATGTATAACATCCATAAAAGCTGCATTTGAGCCTCCTTCCTCACTTGTCATCTATAAGAAATGAAAGGGGGACATTAAAGAGAGACAGCTTGAGTGCCGCTTACCCTCATCTATATCTGCTCGCCAATTTCTCCATCATCTTTTCAGTCGCATTCATGCCTTTTCCTTTCCTCCTCAATCTCTTTCTACTGTCCTCTCCTCCTCCTCCTCCTTCTCCTGAGCGTCTCACTTTATCGCCGTGCTGTTAGGATCATGTTGAACACGGCCGACCGCTCATCATCCATCACTCTGAGAGGTCTCGAGCCACAAGGTGACTACCATGACAGCTTCAACGCCAACGCCAGCTATTCTCGTTGATCTGTCGGAGAGGAGAGGCAGGGACCTAAAGAAAGTGAGGGAGGGTGGGAGGGAGGGAGACAGAGAGGTGGGCTGTGGACCTGTATGCCTTCATTAGAGCGTGGCCTTGATCATGGATGCCTTTGAGGGAGCTGGATGCCAGCACACACCCACACACACGCAGCATGTGGGCACGCTGGCTGCACACGCGGACATGTACAGACAGGCTTTCAGCAGAGATCCTCTGCACCTATAGACTGTCTGAAGTGCACCTATACCACATGACACAGTTAAGTCACATCAGAGCTGCGGCTGGCTGACAGGGCGCTGATTTAAAAAGGCCCAGACTGAGTCCGGGTGAAGCCTGCAGAACGGGCTTATGGGTAGAACCTGATTAAAAATACATCACAGGCTGTCTGCAGGCAGACGACGGGCTGCGAGTTCTAAGCCCAGCTGCACACTGACCTACATCCACTGAACCCAGTGGCACCAAAACACACACCGACGTAAAGAGACGAAACACATACTCGTCTCCAACTGCTGCACCGATTACTCACATGAACATACGCATCAGAGCATGCATGTGCATGAAACACGCTGACAGAGTGAAGACAGAAGTGTGGAAAAGAACTGAAAGGGAAGAAAACTACAGTTCCTGAAGTGTCCACTTTGCAGCCAAATCACTGGAACTCACACTTACCTAAAAAGACCCAGTGACTTTCAAAATAAAACAAAGTGTGTTTACACCAGGTAGCGTTGATCTTGACTACAACAAACTGACAAATGAGCTGAGCCAGTTTAGTTTTTATGTGACTCAAACTTTGATTGCTTTCTGGCTCAGAGTTATGCATGAATGTGCATAATTTAGGCATGGTTAACATAACAAACGAGGTTCTGTACCGTTATATTTGAATGTAAAGATTGTTGTTTAGAAACTATAAATGTTTAAATCATGTAACCTGACCCCGCACAAAGAAAGGAGTTTGTGAAAAGGGATGCTTTTACTGTCCTAAACAAAAATCACAGAAACTGAAACTTGAGGGGCAGACCTCAAACACCAAGGTCCGTCTGGAGGATGGCTGGTTAGAAGGAAGGAGGCACCAGAGGGACAGAATAAAGACGAAACGTACACTTTACCCCCCCCCCCCCTTTTAGAGTAGCTGAGAGGACTTTTTGGAAAAGCTACTGCTTGCGCTACCAATAAAGACTCTGCTTCCCAATGTTGTGATGAACCAAGGTAACGTGTTTATCAACACTGTCATAGCGGTGTTGTATGAAACGTAACAACAAGCAAACTTTGTAAGTTTATCATAGTTTCGTAGCCGGGTATATTAAACGCTTTTCACAGCCCAGTGCTCTGAAATGTACCCACAACATATGACGTTAATAAATCCTGGTTATGTCCTACCAGTGCTCATCTACCAAACAGAGCTAATGTAACTTGGCTCTTTATTTTATTGATACTCTCAAGTTTGAACAGACCACTGCAATATAACAGCTGAATGTGGCTGGAACGAAAATTAGCCTTTAGCCTTGTGTCTTATCACTCACCAGTTTGGCTTTCCTCTGCTCTTCTCTCCCTTTTCTGTCAGACAGTCAAGGTCCTGTGTACACTATTACTTTCAAAAAAATCCAAGAAATCATTTTCAGCGGAGAAAAACACAGATCTCTCCTCCCTCTGCTAAACTTAGTAAGCAAGTGTTGTCATAGTGACTTCAACTTACTGTAAAACAATCAGGGCATGTCCAACCTATGACACTTTTTCAAGATCACTAAAAAAGTCCTCACAGTCCCTTTAAATAAAAGATTGATTTTCCAAAACACTTAAAATTAAAATCGTGTGAATTAACCCACAGTTTGAGGATAGACAGGGACAAAAAGTGGATGCACAGCATAATGTCCATTTCAATGGAAAAGAGGCGAGAGAGTTTGTGGGAAGTGATGGTTATACTGCTCTAAACACAAATCGAGGAAACTTAAACTTGAGGGGCGGATCTCAAACACCAAGGTCTGTTCAGAGGACTGACTAATTAGAAGAAGGAGGAGGCACCAAAGGCACCAGAGAGACAGAAAAAGACTAAAAAAAATGCACAATACCCCCTCTTTAAGCTCCTGAAATTAAAACTGATATGAGCACGTTTCCAATAAAATTATCAGAGAACCCCCTGGACACATTTCTGTTCCTCTCTCTTTGACCTTTCTTATCTCTCCTCACTCAGATAAAAAACGTGTCCTTGCTGTGCCCACAGATTCCTCTTCTTCTCCTTTTCTCAAACAGAAGCAGAAATGTCAAGGCTACTTCCTGGCCCCCACCTCCCCCTCCTTCTCCTCCTCCTCCTCCTCTTCCTTACACTCTAAACCTCTCCACACTGAGCTGGCTACACATCACCTCTGTTGGCGATTTGCATTCAGGGAACATTACAGAAAATCAATCAGACGCTGATAATGCAAAGAATTAATAATTCAGCAGAGCGTAAGCATGTGAGGAATAACTGTAGGAATAATTTCCATTTATAACCCTCTCTCTGAAGGCTTATAACTGGAGTCAGGTTGATGCTCAGAGAGTACAAAGAAAGGAGCGGTATTCTCTACAATGTGTTTACAGATTTAAATAATTTAGTAGGAAGGAGAGGAGAAAGTTACTGCCACACATACTGAACGTGTGCTCTGCTATCCTCACAGACTGCATGCTGGGTGGGAAAACGAACTGACGGAACCAAACCAATTCATGGAGACCAACACAAGTTTGAGAAAGGGAAAGTCTCTCTACAGTTAGATTTCAGGGCATCGCCTTTATACAGCTGAAGACAGACAGGGAGACATGAAGCAAGGAGACCAAAAGTAGAAGTCTGTGAATATGAGGTGCACACTTAAACTGTCAGACCAACCACAGTGGTGCTTTATGAAGCATTAAAACTACATCATTTCCAAGTAGCATTGGAACAGATTTTGCAAAGATACAAGCATGAAAGGTCATTGAAGGTTTGTTTGAGCTACTTTTACATGACTGTTGAGTATTTGGAAGTGTCTCTGCTTAGAAGGGAGTGGCATGTGATGTGGCATTTCTGCAGCCAGCCTCTAGTGGACACTCAAGGAACTTCAATTATTATTATTTTTTTTTATGCCCTCCAAGTGGTAAGTTGGAGAGTTTGGGAAAGCAGAGTGTCTGTAAACAACAAATAACGTTTGAAGCCATGGAGTTGGAGATCTTGGTGGAGGATGCAAAAAGAATATAGACACAGTCAATAGCACTTTATTTATAAATACACTTAATTATCTATGGTTTTCTGCTCCTGGGTGGCTGCTAAGAGTTCAGTTTTATTTGTTTCAAATCATGCCATATTTAAGCTCATTCATGGTGTTTTTTGTTTTGGTTTGTTTAGAAAAATTAATTATAAAGAAACTGTTTTCTGTCATGTTCTACCCCCAGGGTGTGTGATATGCTTGGAAATGCTTGCCCATCCTGCATGACATAGCATTCAACACTTGGGACAGCACACCAGAAAAAGTACAATAGGAGAGGTCGGCACTAACTGTGCTGGTGTGCTGGAATGATCCAGGCGCAATAAAATGCAGTTTTTCCATCGGAGATATGGCATGACTGGTTCCAAATCAGCCCTTAGGTCATCTAGCAGCTCAAAAATCCTGGATAGATGTCATGGTTCTGCTACTCTTATTTCTGATAGTCCAAATATGTTGAAACTTGCATGGAAGATTCTCTTCTTCGTTCGTCGTTGCACCTATACGTCCTTCCTGCCAAATTGTCTGCAGCCATTCGTGTGTAAAGCTGTGACAGTTTGCACTTGCCTTTCAAACGTGCTGGATGCGGACACAAAACGGTGACAGCAATCGGTTTCAGGTTTCATTAATCACCATTAGGGTGTTAAATGATTACATTTACATCTCCTTCTCCCTGTATTTTGCGGGTTGTGAAAGTCTGCATATTCAGAATATTCATGAAGGTAGATACGCTAAATGGATTGCCATTTTGCCCATTTGTCAGACCCAATACATGGTGCACCCAGTTAGTAAATCAAGTTTGCATGCGTTTTTATTCACCCAAAACTTTAGTAGATCAGGCCCTGAGTATCTGGTTAAGTGTATAGAGTGTCAAATCTCACATGGCTGCTGTAACATTTGGTATCTTAACTTAATTTTGAAACAAGATTCTTGATCCTGATGGACAAAAATCAAACCCAGAGGCATCAGCTAGCCAGCCCTAAATAAGATGAATTCAAAGATTACTTCTCTTAAAAATATGAATGAATGAGTGAACTCACCATCCAGACATGGTGAAGTCGCGGTACAGCATCCTCTTCCCCACCTCCTTCCTCTGGACTCTCCTCGGGAACTCCAGATGTGTGAACTCGTTCCCTAATAAGTGTGGCTGCATGTAGGCCTATGATACAGAGAGGACAGAAAAAAAAGAGAGAGAAGAACATTGACATACCCAGGAGATTGGAAAAACAATTCCATCGTCTATTAAGCTGGCAGAGAGAGCGTCTCAACGGGAGGGGGGGTCAGCCCTGCTAATATCTGACAGCTGTTCCTGAGAGGACGGAGGTGAGGAGGACTCTGTCTTACCAAGAACTGCAGTCGCTGTCTCTCTGACTCTGGAGTGAACTCTGCTGACACGGGGATGACCTCCCCGGCTCGGATGATGATAGCTCTGAGGGAGAGGGGCAGAAAAACACAGGTCGGTTTGTTTAAGCTGGAACGCTTTCTCCTGCTGAGTGACAGAGAAAGACACCTCAAGGTTCACTGCAAGGGTGTCAATTAAACATTTAAAGCATAGATGCGTGTGAGAGTGAGTTTATTTCACCTGCTGTCCCCGGCATTCCCAACGTAGAGCTTCCCTTGCAAATAGACGACTACGAGCGCCGTGCAGCCTCCTGAGATGTTATAAACCGCTTTCTCCTTTTCGATCTGCACATCCTAGAAACAAACACACATTCGGTTACTTCAGTGTTTCCATACAAAAAGTTTAAGTCAAACATTTTATAGATTCAGCACACAAAAATGAGCTATTCAGCTTTTAATTGTGACAATTACGTCTCACAGTTAATAATGATGATGACTGCATGAAACTGTGGGCAGGTGCCAAGTCCTGCAGTTCTCATCCATCTTTTCCTTCTGCACTTTTTCCTTCCACTCCTCTGTTTAGTAATCTGCTTGGATCTAGCACTCTGTGAACAGACGGCTTCTTTAAAAGCAACTAGGAGTATCCTGATCAGATTCTAGTACCATATAACAGCCTGCATCTAAAATCTATGATAAAAGCAATCCATTCCAGACTCTGCTCCAGCTTTTCTATCCAGTAAGATCCAGCATGGAAAGCTCACATAATCATAACAACAGCGTATGCTTAGGTGCTGACAAAGTAGCAAGGAGTAAGAGTGATGTCTTTAAAGTCTGAAAAAGGTGTTGCAGCGGAGTGCAAAACTTGTCATGCACAACTTTCCCATAGTGGCACCAAGTGGTTATCTCCAGTCTGAAAATATGAGACGATGCGGTAGTGCTAAAAGCTGCTGCCTGTTGAGTGAGGCTCACTCTGGAAGTCACATACACACCAAGCCAAAAATACATGTTAATAGCCTGGAACAAAAGCTGTCTCTCGTCTGAATTGCTAATTTTGCTAACCATACGCACTGTACAGGGGGTGATTTTTTTTTCTAACTCAGCAGTTTAGAAGATATTAAGATCGCAAGCTCATCCAATTCAGAGGTACAGTTCTGCCCTCATGACTCATGGGCACCTAATAGCTGTTTGTATGAAGACTCGTCACTTGAACCATTTCCAATATTGCCTCACCGGCTGTTTTGCTTCAAAACTCTGTTTCAGAAACAGACGGGTGACATCACGGAGACAGCGTCTATTTATTATTCAGCCTATGGACGGCACAGAACTGGGGGAGTTTAATACATTTAAACTGTAAACATTCCCCTAAGATTTATTCGAGCCTTGAAGGTCTACAAATAGAACTGAATGTCACTCCATTCCTGCTGATGTTGTATCGGATCTCCGCCAACACTCAAGGCTGCAATATCGTTTTTGTAGTGGGGCACTCCTAGCACGAATTGTTAGTGTCTTACCGGCAACTATCAGTCAGCAGTCTGAACCATGATCGTGTCACCAACTGAACCAGACTAAGAGACCATTTAGAGGCTCAGGAAACCTTTGCATGACTTAGTTTCACTACATTCATGCTTTTAATCTTCCCAGCTTCAAAAATGTCCTCCTATCTGCTGCAGCACATTGAATAGGAACCCGACACCAAGTAAAATGTTTCCTTTGTGTTTAAAAGCTGCTGTGATGCTATTATCAATTATAGCTCCATAATGAATTCATTCATCAACAGCTGCATGAGTCACGCAGCAGTAAACGCCGCAGAAAGCTAAAGGATCGTAGAGAAAGTTTGGAGGGAGCTCTGGTTATTACAGGAGTTAATTAGTCCAGATTAATTTGTTGCTAATTAAACAAAAAAAAAGAGATTTGAAAAAAATGTGTGATCAGTTCATTAATTAGATGAATAATTAACCTGTCAGGGTATTAATCAAGAATGGGAACAGAGCTGCAGACACTTTGTGCTCGTATTTGCAGGAGTAAGAGCCTGGGAGGATGTAAAGTGAGCATCCTCTGTGTGAATAAATCAGCTGGTTTGTGTTGCAGACGTTTGATGTGTGCACAAAAAGCTCTCATTTGGAAGGATGGAGGAATGACTTCAGACTCGTGGGTTTGTTTATGTTTTTCTGTAGGAGATGTAGTGAAAGAGACAGAATCAGGATGCTTTCGGATGCATGTGTGAGATGGATATATTTAGGCAATGCATTGTCCTTTCTCGTTACATAATAAACACACACACACACACACATTTCTCAGCAGTGAGAGGGCTTGATGGAGTTTCGAGGATGAATCTGTGTGTAGGGGAAAAAGACTCTGAATGAATCATGAATCTATACTGAGCCGTACATTTTCTCCAACACCTCATACTGCAGGGCGAGTCTTTAATAATGAAAACGTCTGCATGAACATCAGCGCCTTTTTCCTGTGCGTTCACCAGCAAGAATCACAACAAAGCAGACAGAAAGAGATGTAACAGTCGGATCTACAAATCAAATACTGACAATCTATTACCTGAAAACAAAAGCAGTATTTTTCTACAGACAAAAATCAAATTAAATACTGCATATCAATGCAAGAACTTTAATGTAAAAAAATTAAAACAAAACAGATAAAGCGGTTCCCTTTCATTATCTTTTTAAATGTTTGCAAAAAACAAAGCCTTGAGTTTCAAGACACCAATGGCAAGAAAAATGTTTCAACATCCGATAAGATGGAAAACTTTGGTGATGGAAAGTGAGACGGGTAATTAACAGCATTAATCATATCAGCCAGATCTGTTGCATATCAGCTGTTTTGGAGCTGGAGAAGGACCTTTGGGCGAATTCCTCCCTGAAATGAGCTAATGTCGCTTTGACATCGAGGATTAATATCCTGCTGAAAGCCCAACGTTCACACAGAGTACAGTGGGCCGGTAAACATTAATACATGAACAGTAGGGCTTAGTTATTTGCAAATTCAGTTATTCTCCCCATGTTGTGTTTGATTGTGCTATAATTTATTTATTATTAGGTTCCCTATCTTCTGTGATTTTTATATTAGTTAAACTGAAGAGGATGATATTGTTTAATATTCTCATTGTGAATAAGAAACAAAACAACAACTCTGTTTGCATATACAGGTACATCTCAAAAATAAGAATATCATGAAAATGTTAAATTTTTGGTGACTCATTTCAGAAAGTGAAACCCCAGATATTATAGACTCATTATACTTAAATTACTTGATTTCAAGTCTTTATTCCTTGAAATGTTGATGATTATAGCTTACAGATGAAATTAAAACCCAGAATTCAGTGTCTCAGAAAATTAGAATATTACATAAAACCAAAAAGAAAAGGGATATTTTAGACAAAAATGTAATTGGCCTCTGAAAATTTTCTAAGTTTTCTCCCATTTTTTGCCCTTTTTCACCCCTTTGGCTGCTTTTCAACAATCTAAACTTATTTTTATTGCTACTTATTGCTGTTTTGGCCAATTTTTACCACTTAGATCGTTTCTCTGGCAAAGATAGTTTTCAACAATTTGGCTCTTTGGTTGAGCAGGGTTTAGAAACACTGATGTAAAGCATAAAACAGCTACTGCAAAAAAGTCTGCTGTTCTGATACATTTGAGGTTAAAGAAGTATTGCACTGTCTATAATTAGAATATTACACCAGGCCATATTGCGATTTAATCTAAATTGCAATTAATTAAACCCTTCCTGGTATTTACGACTTCTGCCTGATAAATTAGGTGCAATTCACAAATTCATGTGTCCCTCCATCTGCTTTATCTCAAAGCTTGATTTACTTATTGCCACAATGATATGAAAGCAATTTTCTGTTTTATTCATCTTGACCAAGATTAACTTAAACATACACAATGAGGTGGAGGGAAAGAGGAAGTCCTCATACTGTTTGAAAAAGAAGGAAATTTCAAGTGCACTTTTATAACCAGCTCACTTTCTGCAGCAGAGTGTTGTGGATGCATGTGCAGTTCTGTTCTTAATGGATATTTTCTTTGTTAGTTCGCATGTCTCTTAGTGTTTATCCAGCAGTAAACACACTCCTGCTACTATCAGAGGAATGCAGTGAGTCATGTTTCAGAAAAATGAACCCAGCTGATAAGATAGAGAGGCTCAGTGAACTTAGAGAAAGAGATTTAAAGTGATACCAAACTCTCCTGAGAAAATCTGACACTCCAAAGGATTAGCTTTATTAGGAAAATAAGAAGGAGGGATATTTGTGCGTGAGGAGGGATAAACACAGTGATAAAAGAGCAAATATCAGCTGAGGAGGAAAGAAGACACTGTAACAGGAGGATATAGGGGCAGGGAAAACCATGAAACTCTGACCCTAAAGAGCCTCACAGCTCTCTGAAGTCACTTTAAACCTCAGCTCTGTCGCTGTAACGTTTGATGCACATCCACTGTGACACTCTCTGCAGAGTTAGCGGTGTTTTTTGGTGCACTCGCCCTTTAAGAGAGAGGGAGAGGACACCTGAGGTAAACTGTGCAGATTCAGAGCTGGATAAAGAGCCAGGGAGGTATGTGAGAGCAGAGACAGGAAACGGGAGGAGACGGAGATGATCGCTGATAGCTGAGAGTGCAGATAATCGACTTAGAGAAGAGAGAAGACAAACACAACAAGGAAGAAATAATAATAAAAAAAAACAGAAAGAGAATCTCAAGAACTAAGCTTTCCTTCAAACACATAATAATTCTGATTCAAAACCGAAGCCTCGGGTTAAATCCTCAGAGCTAAACGTCGATTTCATTCACAGATTCTTTAAAAAGGCTGAATTGGACTCAGCATATTAAGCTTTGAGAGATCAAACACTGAACCTCCCTCTTTAAAGGCTGAGCAGTTTGGTCATAATATTTAATTGCACACTGCCATCTAGTGGAAATAAGACAGTAACACCAGGATGCAGTGAGATGGAGCATTTTTTGCCCTCTTTCAGTGTATAACAAGTATAAAATAAAGCAAAATACAATGATTTGCAAATTCTTTTAAACCCGTATTCCTAAGTGTTGCCTGAAGGTGATTGGTTGGTGCAGGTTGCATCTTCAGGTTGGAGTTAAACCTCTCTGGCTTTACTCTCAGACTTTTCATCAGATCACTTCTCTGCTTGTTGTTCGAAAGCCTGATGTTTGAAACACAGGCCGGTGACCTTTGACCCCTTCTCTCTCACGGTCAGTCAAGCCGGCTCGCACTGTTTTGATTGGCTGTGGTTTTGACCTCTGACCTCTGCATGAGCTAAGTCTCCAGCATCCACTTACGCAGTGGCCAGATGGCGTGTGAAGCAGCGAGGAGGAGAAAGTAAATCACTTCTCTGACTGACAGGCACCACATGCTTTCAGTTTAAAGGGAAACAGACACATATTAAGAGAGCTGACCTGAAATAGTCATAATATCATAAATTTGAGATTACTTTTTCAAACAAAACTGTGAATTTCATGGCTACTAAACAAGGTTGACACTATAAGTGCAGCTCAGTAAATGAGAACATGGTGTAAAAATTGATCATTGTAAACTAATGGAGTCACTCTCTAATCTAATGAACTCCTGCAAAGGCTTCCTGAGCCTTGAAAGGTTACTGCTGAGAAGTCTATTCACAGAGTGCTGGATTCAAGCAGTTTACTATTCAGTGTTGTTCGCAGAGCTGGCGGTCGCCCTCTCTCTTGGTCAAATTGTTGAAAAACATGCCCTAGAGTGCCCTCTTAGGAGTCCTCCTGGTTGGGAAATAACACTTATCTCCCGCTCTGATTGGTTATAACATGATAAACTGCCCAAACACACTCTCAAGTGCCCCTTTCGGTACCAAACATGCACAAAAGTGCCTTCTTGTCAGCCAAAACATATGCTGCAGTACCCTCCTGGTTGGAGAACCACACATATCTGCCCCTTTTGGCAACTGCCTTCTTGGGAGCCAAAACAAGTTCAAGTGTCTTCTCAGAAGCAAAAAATGTGCCGAAGAGCCCTCTTGGAAGCCAGAATATGCCAAAGTCTCCTCTCTAGAGCCACAAGATGCACAAAAGTGTTCTCCCTTAAACCAAACTTGTGCTAAAAAAGAGTTCTCAGGAGCTAAAACATGTGCAAATGTGCCTTCTTAGATGCCAAAATACTCAAAAATGCCCTCTTGAGCACCAAAAGATGCACTAAGTGCTCTTCTTGGAACAAAACCTACACTAAAACAGATTCTCTAGTGCCAAAACTTAATGGAGCACCTTCATGTGCTAAAGCTCTCTCTTGTGTATGCCTTTTTTGCTCTTACCCTGCTCTTCAAAATGTCTGTGCACATTTCTGTTACAGCTGACCAAACTTGGCTCCTGTCCACAGCGCCAAAAGAACCAAAAATTGGTTGCACAACCATGATATTTCTGTGCTTCATTGAGCAGTACACTCATCTGATCTGAAGCCTGAAAAGTGTGGTAGAAAAAGATGCATAAGCAATACAGAGAACTGCAGGACCTGGCTCCTGCCCACAGTGCCAAAAGCTGGTTTGATTCAGTAATTCATGTGAAAGTAGCCCCAACCACTGTAGTGTCATATTTGCTGCTTTAAAGAAGGGTCTAGATGTCACCACAGATTGTAAACTTGCCCCCTGCTCACTCTTTAGGCAACACAACCAAAGTTTCTTGTTGCATTTGAAGCATTAGAGTTTAAATAAGCGGATGGAAACTGGAATAAAAGCTGTGAAAAGTGAAAAGAGGGCAGTGCCTTTCTGATATCATTGTTTTCAACAATCAATGAATAGGAAGTTCAATAATTTACAGTCTTCCACTTGCTTTTCTTCTTACCATGTCTTTGAAAGCGTTCTCGATGGCCCCCACCACCAGGCTCTCATGTGACACCTTCTTCTCCGTGAAGAAGCGTGTAGGTGTGGGGTTGGGTGATCCCGGAGCCCCTGCGGCCCCACGGAGGGAGGCGGCCCTGGTGAGCGCCCTCTGGGACGTCGGGGTGAGGAGGTGATTGATGGGCTCCTCCCCGAGGCACGTTGGGGGCTGCAGGTTCGGGGTGCTGAGGATCTCCAACACTTCCTGAAGGTGCAGGGCGATGTGGTGATGGAGAAGGCGGGAAGCCACGACCGCTGCCCCAGAGCCGGCGTGGCCGTCAAACAACGCCCAGTAGTGGAGGGTGAGGTCCTCAGTGCTGTCCTGATCATCAAAACACAACAAATCAGTCAGTTCAGGAAGGATTCATACCTGCAGGAGCTAAAAATGTGTTTTCTATCGAGGGAACGTCTCTGTTTGTTCTGGTTCGTAAAGGGAGAGACTTTTCTCCAAGCAGCTAAATTAATCCAGAGGCCCATTGTTGTCTGTGTTTTCACTGGGTCCTAGAGTCACTTTAGCTGCTCTTTCACTCCAGAAACTTTCCCCAGGGAGTTTTTGAAGAACTATTGGTGCTTTTGACAGTAATGACTCAGGTCTAAATTCAGTTCATGAAGAACACTTCATGAGAGAAAAAAAAACTTATCAGAATTTGAGAGGTTTAAGGAAATTTTGGTGTTTCTTAACCATTTTTCATTGCGGTTTTTAGGTTTTGCGCAATTCTAGGTGTAATAAAATGCAGCTACCTAGACCACAAAACATTTGCTGGATTAATTAACATACTGAAAAAATGGTCATCATCTCCTAGATTTAAGTATTGTCTGGCTAATTTTGCAGCCAATTGAGCGCCCCCTGGTGGTCATTTGAAAAACTGAATGTTTGAAACACTGGTAGCACCATTTGTTGAAGACAAATAAACTATTTTTCTGAGTGTGAATCTTTACAATCACAAACATGGAATAACAGAACTAAAACAGTTTTTAGAGTAACAGGATTCTACATCAGGAGTCTAAACAAAGAGCTCAGCACGGCTCTGATCTACCTCTACTGGTTTGAAACCACTGCAGCGATGAGTCATGAGATACTTGCATGAGTTTGCTGGAGGCTCTGAGTGGACCTGAGCAGAGCACTGGTGGGCTGAGAGGAAATTGTAGAAGCAGTATTACTTTAAATAGACACGTGGTGTCACTTGAGGTGATATCATAGCAGGTCTTCATGTTGGGGATGCAGAAAGAGGAGGATGAGTCAAATCAGAGAGACAGAGTCAGAGACAGGAGACTTTGTGGGAGGGTTTTTCAGTCTCTGAAGGATAAAGCAACCACTGTCAGGAGGGAATTCAGAGTGAGCGTGGGTTTTACTGGCCAACAGATGCAGTTAGTGCTGAGTTTATTTTTCATTATGTCAGTGTTTATCTGTACTGGACATCCTGAACAAGGTCGACTCAAATGCAAATGCTGCTGGAAGGTCAGGGGCTCCTTTCAGATCATTATACTCTCAGTTTATGGTTAATTAAAACAAACTGAGGCAGTTTAAGGATCGTATTCCAGAAATTTAAAGCATCCAATGATTAAATCAATGCATTCTGGTGAATACTTTTGCGACCAATTAAAACTCGTAAAGAAAATTATATCATACAGTTGTGCCCAAAAGTTTAAACCCCCCCAGCAGAATTTCTGATTTTTTGGCCTTTTCTCAGAAAATATGAATGATAACACAAAATCCTTTCTATGACTCATGGTTAGTGGCTGGGTGAAGACATTTATCGAAAAAAAAAAAATCAGTTTACTCTTTCAAAATCATAATGACAACAGAAACTTTAAAAATGACCCTGTTAAGAAGTTTACACAATTCTGGTGGTTTTGGCCTGATAAATGCACAAATGTCTACTAAATGTCTACTAAAGGTAACCATCCTCACCTGTGATCTATTTGCTTGTAATCAGTGTGTGTGTATAAAAAATGAACAAGGTCATTTTTGAAGTTTCTGTTGTCACCATGATTTAAAAAGAGTAAACACAGTTGTTTGTTAATAAAAGTCTTCCCTACCCACCCAGCCTCTAAACATGGGTGACAGAAGGGTTTTGTGTTATCATTCATATTTTCTGAGAAAAGGCCAAAAAAATCAGAAACTGGGGGATGTAAACTTTTAGGCACAACTGTTTTCAAACTTAATTCACTGAAAAAGCATCTGGAAGAGACTTTAATTTACATTTTATCCACTGAATGAGCAACAGAGGACACTTTTCAGTTATATTTCTCCACTGGAGAAGTGGCTATAAAACCATTTCGCTATGATTTCCTCTAAAAAGGCTCCAGAGAATATGTTTTGTAATGTTTATATACTACAAATAACTTTAGATGGGTCTTTTCCCAGAATTTCAATCTGTTTATAGACCCATCAACATGCATAATATGTTTTCCATTTGCTGCACATCGTAAACATTGTTTTGACCCAGAAAAGGAGACGCCATAAGTGAATCCTGCACCGTCAGCAGCAGTTTAACATCATCGAGGAGCAGATGGTGTTCAGAGCTGCGACTAAAGATAATTCAGAAACAAGAAGCCACCTGTGCACCTGTGCAAAGAGAAACTGTCCCATAATCTGGGGGAAAAAGGCAGATTGGATTGACTTCAACCCAGAAATATAGTTTTCTTAGCTGCAGAGTTGGTCATTGTTCCTCATCTGGAGTCAAAATCAGAATCCATCTGAAAACTTCCCCCTGCTCAGGCTCTAATCTGACAGTCAGTGAACCAACACGCTCTGACCTGACTGTTTGAGAGGCTGTCACGAGCGTTTAAAGACCTCAGTGATGTGTGAGGAGGACTCTGTGTTGTACGCCCCAATAATCAGCTGATAGCAGAGGACGAGTCCCTGCAGCAAATCCCCAATCCTGATCCCTCACGCCATTTCAGCACTCAATCAAAATAAAAGAGTTCAGGTTGATCTGATTCTTACAGAGTCCATTAACACCAGTTAAAAAACATATAATGGCTTTGTGGAGATTTTTTCCTGCCCATTTTGAGTCACGGTTATGAGACAAAAAGTTACGATAATGAGATTCATGAGCTCCAGCTCCCAATGTAGTTCCTGTAGTTTCATAATTTCAATTTTTAATCTCAAAATTTTGACATTCTCGTTTTATAAATCAGACTTTTTAAGACATAATTTAGACTTTATATCTAAAAATTTCAAGTTTTCTCATCAAATTGACTTTGCATCTCGTAATTTCGGCTTTTTATCTAACAATTTTGACTTTGACTGAGTTTGGATGTTAAATCAAATTATTGTGACTTTATCCTCATAATTTTGACTTTTGACCTCATAATTTGCAGTTTTTACCACATAATTTCAAATTTATTTAGACGTTTGACCTCTTATCTTATCTTATATTTTAGCTTCTTATCTCAAGATTTTCACCTGAATCTCATAATTTTAGGCTTTTTACTTCATAAATGTGAATCTTTTAGATCATTCAGTTTATTTCAGAATTTCAATTTTGTACGTTACAATTCTGACTTTGAACACAAAATTAAGTGTTTAAGTCAAAATTTGATTTTCAATCCCTTAATTTCAACTTTCTTTCTCATAATTATGACTTTTAATCGAAAATTTTTGACTTTTTGTTCCACGTTTCACTTTTTTGTCTGAAAATTTCCAATTTATTTCAAAATGCTGACTTTCCATCTCACAATCTCATTTTTTTCCTCAAAATTTGGGCTATACTTTCTCATAACAATAATTTCATATGGGCAAAAAATAAAATCAGAACAACAGCCAGTTTCTTTTTCTTGGACATGGACCAATAGATTCTGCATCCTGGGGCTGATATATTTAATGCAGTTCTTTTTCTTTTACTAAAAACAGAAAATCCAAGAATGATGAAGATGCTTGTGCTAACAACAGCTTTCTAATGTTAAAACCCAGAGATTACAATGTTTGCAACAAATGTGCAATGCTAACCCTAACCCTAACCCTTACCCTGTACAAAACAAAAGGCAGCTCCTCCTTAACTGCTGTCTTTAAGTGAATCTGCAGGTAAAGGGGACAGAGACTCATTTCTATTCCTGGAAGCAGACGCCTCTCACTTTGACCCACCTGGTAGTCCCTGATGTTCAAACCGTCTCCATTCGGCAGGGAAGACCTCCTGCGGGCCGTGGGGGTCCGGTTGGGTGTGGAGTTTCCCGTAGGTCTCCTTTTGACCACCAGAACCTCACAGCAGGCCTGGTCTTCGTTTAATGTGCTTTTTCCTGCGTTGATCACCCTGAAGAGAGAAAGCACGACAAAACAGGAATCAGACGCCGAGGACTCTACTTTGCAGGACATCAGAAAAGAAAACAAATGGAAAAACATAGGAAGAAAAAGTAAAATATTTAAGAAATAAGAGGTAAAATATGAAGACTACACCTCTGTGTCACTGTGACTCAGTTAAGGTTTGATAAATGCGTCACGTATGACAGTAATCTTTTATACTCTCATGCACACACAGATCCAAATAAACACACATCACACGACCTGAGGCCTTAGAGGATGAACTATTTTAAAGCCGTCAGCTGTCATCTTGACTCACATCATTTCAATCAAGTTTAGCAGCAGCTGTGTCTTTGATTCAACCTTTCTTAAAGTGACAGAGCCTTTATCGCCACAGACGCTAAATCCCATGTGTATGAAAGATGATGGACAGCTGTAGGTTTGCTCCTTTCTTCTTTGCTTCCTGTTCTTCCTTCGCACAGCAGCTGATGAATGGGGTCAACAGGTACTCAACCTCTGGATGTGTGTCTCATTTTGAGACACACACACCCAGGCCAGAGGAGACAGGCGTAAGTACAGCTGGAAACAACACTTGACAGATGGAGCCGTGCTGATGTGAGCTGCTGTAGTCACGTCTTTAGTTTCCAACAGTATCTTACTATCTCCAAAAAAACTACACAAGAACGGCAGCTGTCTATCACCGTAAAACACAACTTACAACCCTGTTTTGAAAATCTAATAACTAGCAAAAGAAAAACCAGTTTCTCAGAAGAAAGAGCACAAACTACATATTTATATCCCCACAGGTTAAGAATGTGGGAAACATTTCTTGGAGGTGCATTATCTACTTTTTTAAATTAAAAAAATACATATTCTGGGGACACTGAGGAGATGTTTGTTTTAAGCACAAATAAAGTAAAAGTTTTGAGATAAAAAGTCAAAAATTTCAACTTTTTTCACATTATTTTGACATTTTATCCCAGAATTTTGACTCAAATATCTCAACATTGTGTTGACTCAAAATATCAACTTATCTCATAACTTTGACCTTATAGCTCAAAAGTTTGACTCGTCATAATTTTTCTTATCAGTTCTTATCTTAAAAATCTGACCTTTTACTTCAAAATTTAAACTTTCATCTCTAAATTTTGACATCTTATCTCTTAACTTTGACTCTGGTGCAAATTTTGAACTTTTAGCCCCAAATTTCCAGTTTTTATGTAAAAGATTTAACTTCTTATCTCAAAATTCTGACTTGATTATCTCAAAAAAAAATTTGACCTTATCCCAAGTTTTTCTTTTCATCTCATATCTGACTCATAGCTCAAACTTTACCTCTTTACCACAGGATTTTTTACTTCAACAGCTCAAAATTTGACTTTATTACATCAAAATATTAACTTGTTAGCTCAAAATTTTGACTTTTATCACAAAATTATGACTTTTTATTTCAAAATTTGACTAAGCCTGGGAGCGCATGTATTCCTGCCCAACATCTTGACAGGTTGGTGCACCAGGATAATGCTAGTCGTCCAGTGCAGCTTTGCTGTATTATAAATATCAATGGACTGTAAAACAAGTTGAGGAAAACCCCAGCATTTTGGGGAATTTTATAAAATTCCCTTGGACATAATTTAACCACTAAAAAGGAGGACATGCCTGGGCAAAAGAGGACGTTCTGTCACCCGAACTTATTGGATGCGGAGTCTTTATTCCCGGCACTAACGCTTGCTTTTACAGAAAGTCCTCACAGCTACTTTGAGCGTGCAGTGTACTTGCTCGTGTTTCCAGGTCAATAGGTTAATATGCAAAAAACTTTAGAAGTGATGTGAAAACTTAGCATACTGGAAAGAGGCCACCAAATTCATGCATCATGTGTGTCGAGTTCAGAGTGCTGCAAAAACCGAGGATCACTGATCACATGATTGACATCAGCGGGGCTTTGGAGGAGAAACCGTCCACACCCTGAGGCCGAGCTGTGATCAAGTGCAGGGCTGTCGTTTTCACTCACACGGTTTCATTTCTTCTCGTCTAAGACAATAGATTGACCTTAATTATCCTGTCAGAGCTGAAGTCTACAGCGAACCTCCTCCAGGACAGAGATACAGTGTCAGGTTCACTCTAACAGTTACTTACATTTTAATTATTATCATGTTTTATGTTTGACAATAAAAAACAATAATAAGGTCTAGGCTTGTAAGATGTTTCACAAATCAGAGGTTTAATTCAGACGATGACCAAACTAGATAATCACTTTAATTCAGAACCATATTTTGTGTCACAAACAACCTATTCTTCAGATTTGATCTAATAAGATAGCTGTTATCCCATTACCTTCATTTACATTTTAATACTAGGACACTTCCAAAAACAAGCCACACAGACTGACCACTAATCTGTCAAACCGCAGACCAAACAGTCTGTGCTGTGGTTCGTCTTACACACACATATCGATCAGGTATTGGCTGGACTGCTGCTGTGGTTTCAGAGGGTTTTCATACAGGTGGTGGATCAGAGGAGACTGAATAAATGGATGGGAGGGAGAGCTCTATTACCACATCGCCAAGGTGCCAACAAGCAAGTCCAGACAGGACACAAGGGAGAGTCAAATCCTTTTATACGCAGCTTTAATAATTCTTAATAAAAAGTTTCAAAAGACTTTAACTCAAACCACAGCTGCACATGACTCCTCTTGTTACATACCATCCCTGATCTCCTTCCAGAAAATAAAATGAATCAAAGACAGGAGCCAAGCAGGCCAAACAAAACTTTAAAACACAAAGACAGGGCAGTGAAAGCATCTGAGTGAACCTGCACAGGGTTAGGTCTGTATTAAGAGCTTTTTATAAAGGACCTGTCAATCTCTGTGAACAGGCAAACCAGAAAAATCTGTGTCAAAGGGCTTCAGATTGAAACCAAAGATGACTGTTGTAATCTCTGAACAAACCAACATTTCAACATTTCTCTGTATTGATAACTCTGTGAGCTGGGAAAGGACCAGCAGTGCGAGAGAATCAAAGAAAAGTGTTGAAAAGCTCTGGGCTTTATTAAGATTATCACACTGATTGACTTCTGTCCATGCATTGTTTTTGGAACAATTTACAGCTGCACATTCATAAAGCTATCTGTTTAAGGGTAAATAGTAGTTTCTTTTATTTGGCTGGTACAAATCTGTCACGCATTTCCATACTGCGAGAGAGAGTATTGTTCTTTTTTAAGTCTTTATTCTGTCCCTCTGGTGCCCCTGTAGCATCTCCATATGAACTACAGCCACAGGGCAACATCCAGTTTAAGCCTATGTGGAAGTGCTAAATCAATCTGGTCCAGTCAACCTGATCGAAAAGCTGAGAAACGTAATTAGAAATAACCTATTGTGACACTTATAATCTCATTTTGTGTTGTGATCACTCAGATGGTCCTCACGGTCTCCATGAAAAGGAGGTTTTACGCCTTTTTTAATCTTGATTGCACCCTCTGGTGCTTCCGTTGTATCTATTCATTGTTTACAGCTAAGAAAATACTAAATTTTTCCCTCCCTAGTGTCTTGAAAAATCTTATTCCAGCTTCTGTCTGAAACACTTAAATTTGGCTTCTATCTCTTTAAGGTTCACAAACCCCATTCCCTCTGATTGGCCTTGGTGTTTGAGGCCCGACATCATAATTCAAGCATTTCTTGTGAAGATCTTGAAAATCTTTATGCATTTAGTCAGAGCATTGTTACTTTATAACCATGTTTACAATATAAGAAAGCAGAACACTGTCTCTTTAAGAGTTTGACTTAACTGTTACCTCAGGGATTAGAAACTGTTTGAATATATAAAAGTATAATATTCATCACATGTCCAAAAGGCTTGACCCTGATAAGGTAATGAGTGTTGAACAACATGAGTTTTCAGTTGGCCTTTCAGTGTTTCCTGGTCACAGGATGGTCAGCCCTGATAAATCTCACTGAGGAGATGAATGAAAGGTCAGAGCTGGTGTGTTAACATGGTGAAAGGAACCGAGGCAGCGGTGAACAAGCCTGTCTACAAAAGTGACGCCTGAAAGTGTGCTGGAGAAGAAAGAACGAGCAGAGTTCGACTGAGCAATCCTCAGTGATCCATTCAAACGATCGTGCTCAGTGGACCTGACAGCCAAGTGCATGCACTCGGAGACAGTTCATCGTCTAGGAGAACTGTTTTTCTTGTCTCTGCAGGAGAAAGCACAATAACCCAGAATAACCTCAGCATGCTGAGAGAGGCCTCACTGTGAGGGGGTTGGAAGGAGGAAAACAGCAGAGCCAGGCACGAGATGTTCCTCCTGTGGGGTCCTACACTTTGATTTTTACATTCCACTGCCGAGGATCTGCAAGTTTCAGCTCTGCAACAACACAGTATACACGCACAGGGTCAAAAGAGTAGGAAGCTATCTCTGAGATGCCCTAAAACCTTTACAGAATATAAAAAGTCAACTTTGAGGACTCCAGGATGTAAACCTGACGTTGGGCACAGCTGTGTTTGGAGCCAAATATTTACATCAGCACACGAGCAGCCACAAAACCGTTCACCATGCTCATAGTGCTGGGTTAGCGTTTTAATATTAGCAGTAAAAACAAAGCATGGATTCAAAATGTCATAAATCACGGCTAATTTCTAGAAGTTACTCTACCATCACAACTGAATTGAATGTGAAGTTTTTCCTGAAACACCAAAAATGTTTTAGCTACAACCAACAATTGGAGCTTTTCAACTGTTAGAACTATGATCTAAATTTGGTTCTGGGGCCCAGGAACTTTGGAGGAGTGACCTTGTTAGAGCCCAAGATGTAGCAATGACCCGGAACTTAAAAAGATTTTTTTTTTGCATTTTCTGAAATCATGCAGATCCATCAAGCCAAGCTCAAATAACAAACGATTACATCTGATCCAAAAGTGATCGGCCCAATCAGAGAAGAGGAGTTGTGGGAGCTGATGCGACAATATTGGGAAGCGCCTGAGTGTTTGAAAACAATGGCAGTGTGTGAAGCAGTCTCCTTGGACGTGGCAATATCTGCAGTTTTATCAGAAATGGTCTCAATTTCTTCTTTAAAAGAAGAATAGGGAACGTCACTTAAAGCAATTCTGACAGGACACAATGCTTCTGCTCTTCCCCCGATCAAAACCGGTCTTTAGATGAGCTGGCGATTCAGTCTGTTTTTTTCTGTTATAAAAGATCCATCTGACCCTTCAGAGTCCCTCCTGTGGATCTGTGTGGATCACATCTTCTCATCCAGGCACAGGTTTTCTGTGCTCACAGTGAGATTTTTGCTACAACAACCAGGCCTGCTGCTCCGCCAGCTGTTTACAAATCCTGGGTTTGGCTCGGCCCCGGCTGATGCTGCGCCAAGCTGCTGCATGTGCACGGAGCTGCACATAAACCCTGGCAGCAGTTTCACTTTGAGGTTGACACAGAAACCTCGAAAAGATAACTGAGTTGTTTCACAAAATAGAAATACTTGTGATAGTCATAATGTACCAAGTGATAACAGACTTCACAACCAGCAAAGATAAAATCAGGACAAGGAATATAGACACTGGTCTAGTAAAGATCACCTCTAAATCTTGAAGATCTCAATAAAAAGGTATAACAACTGCCTGATAAAGCCAATAAAAGCCACAGTCCTCCCTCCCTCTGTGCCAGTTAAACGTCATTTTGTCGTGTTTATGAAGAGCACTTCCAGAGAGCTGCTGAAGTTGAAACATTAGAAGCAAATAGACGGAAGTGTGTGCACACAGCGTTCTCACTGAGTATCTCACATCATCGATTAAACAATTAAGCAGTGGGAAATGAGCGCACTATCATTACAGCCCATCACTGAGAGAGGAGATAAGAGTCCGTGTAAAGAGGGACGCACAGAACAAACTGACTCCTCGCAGAGAACTCCTGGTTTCAGGGCACTGAACTGAAGTGACTCACGGCGTGTTCAGGACTATTGACCTCTGTGGTGAAGGAGTTCAGTCCTGTAAATGGGTATTTTCATGACCTACCTTTGTGTTCATCGTTTTAGTGAAGTCATCAAACCTTCAGGTCAAATCTGAGTCAACACATAAACACAAACTGAGCGCATGTGGAGTTCCTATTAGAAAACTGATTTTTTTTTAAAGCCTTTTTAGGAAACTGATACTGAACAGGACACATATACATGTCAGCCAATTTCTCAAACTGGAAGAAAGACCTTAAAAACCCACACTGAAAAATGAATATTTAATCATAAAACTGTGACAAATACATTTCTTCCATTTGTAAGTATGTATTTATGTAAGAGTTGCAGTTTAAATGTGAAATATGAGAGTTAGGGGTCTGAGAAAAAAATGAGTCACGTAAGTATTGGGATTTTTTTGTTTGGCTTTTTTTTGGTTCAAAAATCAATTCAATTTTGATTTGATAACCTTAAAAACTGACTCATCTGCTGTGAATTTTCTGGGGAAATAGGACTTCTGATATTATCTGTAGACATCATCGTCATTCAATATTTTCGCTGGTGTTAAAAAAAAACTGAAAACTACAAAAAATTGGCAATATCATAGAACTGCTATCAAAATCAAATAGGCCCCAAAAATATAGTAAAAATAGCATTTCATCCCATTTTATACTGCATGTTGTCATTTGTTTGTGCTCATCTATTTGCATTCGGATAGTTGTATTGTTGTTTTTTCATTATACTGCTATGGAAGCAGCTAAATGTGTAACACATTTAATTTCAAGAGGAAATTTTCCTTTAGGAACAAAACTATCATGTCCTGTCGGTGTAATACACTGTATCATGGCATAAGAAACTGCATTGTATCCTAATGTGTTGTATCTTATTGTAACTCAGCATGTTGTATATCGTATCAAAACCTTCCATTCTGTATCCTTTGACTGTGACACAATGTATCATAATATTTTTGTATTGTCCTGTCTTATGGTGACATTGTCGAGGTGGAGCTTGACTCTGATGGTGGTGTCAGGGAGGAAGATGCTGTCAAAGCTGCAAAGCATCTTGGATAGTGTCCAATATCTACTCCACAGTGTACTGGTCAGACACAAAAGCACATTCAGTGCTAGACTGATTCCCCCAGGATGAGGCAAAGAACGATACTGGAGATTATTCCTGCCTGCGACCGTCAGACTTCATAACTTCAAAAAACGGACACTGGATTTTTAATCTGAAATAATAATCCAGTTATTTGTCCGCAAATTGGTGAATACACTGTTCAATATCTGTTTCTATTGAGCAATATCTGTCTCACAGTTAATCTTGTCAAAGTCACAATGTAAATAGTTTTCATTTGATCGTTTACTTTATTCTATCGCTATTTTATCTCTCCTCTACTTTTACTTTCTGCTTTTGTTTGATACTTATTGCTTTATTTCTAATTTTTTTGTAACTTATCACATCTTTAATGTGTATTCTATTACCTTACTCTGTTTTATAGCCTATCTTATTTCTGTATTCTCTTTATTTCCTACTGCTATATTTGGGTGATGAGCAACAGTAATCTAATAATATAGTTTAAAACAGTAATAACAGTAAAAGCAACACTTAATTTCCCCTGGGATTAATAAAGTATTTCTAATTCTTATTCTCTAACAGTGTATCGTTTTATGCTAATCACAGCAATCATATACCAGAATATATCTTAATGTGTATGATTGAGACACAGAGTATCATATCGTATTGAATTGGATCATACTGGATCATGCTGCAACACAGGATACAGTATTGTAACAGGCTGTTTACTATTGTATTGTAACATATTGTTGCATAATACAGTGTATACTATTGTATCACACCATATTGTATCATTTCATACTATCTTGTGTCAATTATTTTTACCAAGATATGCCAGAACAATCTGCAGCAACTGCATCAATTAAACCAACAATGTTTAGTGCGTCCCATTTATTGTTATATTGTGATCATAACTATCATGCGATATGTCTTCACTGTGTTGATCCTAGATTAGATGAAACTGCTGTAACACATTCTTAAAAGTATTTCTATCAGCCCTTCTGGCCATCGTAAAGTGAAACATGAACTGGTTTTGTTTGGGTCGTTCAGGTCTCTGTTAGTCTGGAGTGCAGCACAGCATTCAGCCTTTACACCTGCATGCAAATGAAGTCAACACAACGTTTCTCTGTGTGTATATTTTCAAATCTTTCCCTGTATATTTCCATCTGTAATTACCATACACGTAGCTTTCATGTCTGTAATAAACACTGCTTATGATGTGTTACTTTGATGAACAGCACAGTTGCTTTAAGGGAGCTTTGAAGATGGATACACAGAGCAACATAGATCCAAACATAAGTGACTTAAAGCATCTAAGGTTTGCCTTTATTCTGGTCTGGGATTTCATTTACGACCCTGAATGAGAAACAGATGCTCTGCTTTTTCATCAGGTGACTTCCTTGTATTATTATTACAGGATAGGGTCAGGTTTTACCTGCTTACAGACTTCAAACCTACCGCAGCTGAAGAGGCATAGCAGGTGAACTTCTCACCTGAAAATTAAGAGCAATAAAGCCTGCCTCTGCAATAAAAGAAGACCTTCCTTCAGGGTGCAGATTTCTGTTGACACAATATGACATCTACAACAAGTCTGCACCAGCACTGACCTTATAATAACCCACTTTATGATGTTTCTCTTCCTTTATGGCCATAAAAACAGATACAGTAACCTTCTGTGTAAGGTAGAGGTGTGTTTTATATCCTAAGGTGTTGGCCTCCTCTCCTCTGGATGATTATTTTTGCACTGTGCAGAAACAGAGAAGCCAATCTAAGCTTGTTTTTCTTGCAGAATGCGCGTAAAGGCAGCTGATGCGTTCACGTTTCCGCCTGTGATCTGGATTGAGGTGGTCCAGGGGAGATGCTGCTGCTGTGCTGTGCATGAGGAAAAAAGATGGACGCACACAGGTTACTCACTCTGCGTAGCCGGTGGACCACGGCAGCCGCTTGGTCTCCTTCAGGATGAGGATCGGTCTTGCGATGTGATCCGCGGAGCACTCGATCTCGTCCGGCGACAGTCCCAGGAACTCCGGTCTGCTGTACGGGAACCTGAGCGGCAGATCCGAGCCTCCGGGATGGTCACCGTTGGATCCACCAGCCATCATACCTCCCATGAAATTGGCCACCGCTGATTTCACCCGCGTAAGCATGATGGTCCTGCAGCAGCGGCAGCAGCGATCTGTTTGCGTGAGTTCCCCCCCGCACGGCGACGCAGTTCCTCGGCGTCAAATGTGCAGACACAGGGCGGCCGTGTAAACTCATTCAGCTCAGCTCTTCTCCCTCCATGAACGCGGAAATAAAAGCTGCACACAGAGACACACACGCGCAGACAGGCAGATCTGCGCGCTGATCATGTGACCAACCGGTTGCTGCGGGTGGATTTGGACGCTCTGGCATCTCGGTGAGCAGCTTAGGCTCCTGTTGACAGTCCTGGAGGTCAAAGGTGCGTAATCCAGGAGAGGCGGGCTTGGCTACCTCCTTCTGGGCAAGGTGCAGCCAAGCACGGGATGACGTCACCAGAGGGCTGACCCCATATGAACAATAATAAACATAAAAACTGAAAAACATAAAAAACACCATCAGTATCTCATATAAAGATGCACTGAGCCATATGATATCCCCTTTACTCACAGTCATCTTAAAATTCAATTCAATGTGTAAAAACAACATCTATATTTCTTTATTCTACATTTATTCAACTCCTTTTAAAGTCCAAATTTTACCCATAGCAACAAATTTTTCTCATATTTAGCTTTCTATTATGGCTGCATTAAAGCAGGGGTGCGTCAACCAGAGAAAACAGGGTTGCATTTGCCCATTGATCCAAATGGCCACCAAAGGTATCTGCCCAAAATTCTGCACTTTAATTGGTTATTTGGCTTGTCAGAGGTTGGATTTGTGTTTAAATTAACCAAACGTAACTCAAAAGGTGAAGACATTTGTGTTTGGTGAGTTACTTCTTTGTTGTAAAAGTATTATTTTGGTAATAAATCTTATAGAAAGAAGAATAGAAAGCCCTTATTGTCATTACATGACTTGCACACAATGAAATTAGAGAAGTGTTTCTCAAATTGTGGTTCACAGACCACTTGTGGTCAGCCAGCACGCCCTAGTGGGGGTTGCACATTGATTTATTGCACATGAAGGAAAGTGTAGTGAGTGTGTTTTGTGATGTTATGTGTACAGAGCTCTGTTGGCTTTAAGGAAAAAGTTGTCTGTGAGTCTATTCCATCCTGGTTTTGTGTGACCCGTATCACCGTCATAAGGGCAACAGGTCAAAGTTGAAAAGTATGTATATTTTCCTTTTGAATGGTGCAAAAGTGTAAGAAACATAAGTGTAGGAGTTCAGGTTAAGCTGAGATGAAAAAGCCTCCTTTAGCTGTCTTGAACAACTACAGGCTGCCCCCCTGTCAATCAAGACAGTCACGCCCTCACATGGGTAAAACTTGTCACTTTAATGATTTGATTAATAATTAGCTATAAAAAAATCAGTGTGTGCTCATAGAGAAATTCAGACTCAAATTGTGTTTTATAACCAGACTGTAAACATGTTTATTTCTGCTTTTTGAATGAGTGTGTATGTGGTTTCTGCTGTTTCATCCAGCCTCTGGTGGACACTCCAGGAACAGCAGTTTATAACAAAACAACACAAGATTTTTAACTAAAGTCGGAGTTTGCTGCTTGGATTTGATGTCAGGGTTAACCCCTGTATGTAATGAGGGAACAGGATTTATAACATGTACTGCAGCCAGCCAGAAGGGGGAGCTTCGACACTTTTGCCTTCACACTCCATGGACATTCATGGCATTAATTTAAATATACAGGAAATCTAAGCATTTTAACACCTAAACATGGAGTTTAAATACATAGGATCCCTGGTCTTGTTCTGTCTTGGTCTGTTTTCTCTCACTATCTCTAACACTTAAATCTGAAGAGGACAGTGTGAGCAGTCAGCTGACTTTGGCGTGCTCTCTCTACCTGATAACATCCATTTTAAATACCAAGACTGTAACTGAGAGGAGACCAAATAAGTACTTTATTTGGAGAGTGAAACATAGTAATCATAACAACATTTATCAGACGTGCAGAGTAAAAAATCAAGCTGCTCCAGAAGATTGCATTTAAAAAAGCACATCTATGAAATACAGTGATGCAAAAGGATGATATGAATACATGTGTGGGTAGTCAGAAATTAAATTCAAGACAAGAAAAGAGAGAAACGTGCAGTAAATCTGTTTCAGACTGAATATCTCAAGACTGTTTTGTTAATAAATCCAGCACCCAGAAAAAACTCTGTCTTCAAAAGATAAACAGAAAGGTTTGATCTTCTGCACTGATCCAGTCAAAACCACATACATATTACTGCAAATCAGATATATCTGGCTGCAGCCCTTAAATATCACATGTCTGTTTCTCGTGGTGCTTTGGTTTTTATGTTGTTCTTTATTTCAGTTTGTTCTGGCCCGTGGGTTGGTTTGACTCAGTCTGATTGGCCGGGCGTTCGGCCAACCCACCAGGATGTGTGTCTAGCCATCTCGAACTACACAGACACACTCTGAGCTGCAGTTTGGAGAAGTAAAGCTCACAAAATGATCAGTTACACAATCTCTGCGAGGCAGCTGCAAACAGATCAGACGCTGTCAGGCCTTTTTTTCCTGATCCATGACTGGAAGGGACGGATCATGATAGTCCAAGAGTGTAATTACATCTAAAAGGTTCACCAGGAGGGGATATCTGATATCAGCAACCCTGTCGCTGACTTTTATCTAAAACATCTAAGAGTCAGCAGACGAGTAATGAGCTTATATTAACCATCAGGGTCACAAGTTTCACTGATGTGTGTCTCGTGTAATTCAGTCATAGACATCATTATGAGTTCTGATTTGAACTGTTTGCTCTTTTCTCAATGTACTTGATTATTAATTAATTTAATCAGTGTTTTTATCATGATGTGAAAATGTGAGATAAAAAAAACATTAAAGGACATAAGACTAGATTAAAGTCATGAAATTGAGGCAGAAAAGACTAAAACTTGCGCAAAAGACAGAAGAAATCAGAAACATTTGGGCCTAAAAAAGGCTGAATATGGGAAAAAATCCTTATACATTCCAGATCCTGGTCCTGCCATAAAAACTTATGCTTGACATATTTTTCCCGTATTTCCCCCTAATGAACATTTCCTTGGTCAGAAGCAGAGTTTTCTGATGTTTATACGGTACGTAACTGCAGAAAACCAACCACAAATCATCTGGTATCAGGACACACCTGAAGGACAGGTGAGCTTTGATTTTATAAGCCTGTAATGATGACACAAGAATATTTGAGCACACGCAGATGCAGCAACTGATTTTTACAGACATAACAACAAGAACTGGTTCACACACGGAGCATTCATTTGTTTCTTTCAAAGTTACTCTGGAAGTGTCAGCACATTTGCTCCAGTGCACTTTGATTGACAGTGATTCCTAAACGGTTTGCACAATTGGAAAAATCTCAACAGCTGGTGAAAGCTGAGATGTTCCTTTTTCAGACAATATGAGGCTATTACAGTGATTTTACTCAGGCATTTAAGGAATCCCACTATTACATCCAGATTGTAAGGCAGCTGGATGAAATGAAAGCACAGAAAAACAGCTGAGTTAGAACAAAAATGCTAAAAGAAAGATTGTCCTGGGGGTTATTTCAGGATGCACGAAGCTCTTTCTGTCTGGTTTTTACTTCATATATGAAATTTTTTGTGTAGATTGATGCTTGTATTGTGTCGTCACTTCTTGAGAATAAAAGAAGCCATCGGGATGCTTAAGGTTCTAGTGATGCTGTCAGAATTGAAACTATTCTATACAAAAAAGAGACAAAAACTCATAAATTTTATTGTACATATTCTTTTATATTGTTCAAATAAGAAGTTGATCCTGTAAAATATGTTGATTATGTTCAATTGCAGTGTTTGTCTTTCACTTTGCCTCTAAAATCAAATTGAGTTTTTATTTTTCTCCAGTTAAACGTGTTTCACTCTCACATAACATTCAGTTAAATGGAAATAACTTCCAGTTTTTGGAAGTTTCAAGTATTTCAGAAAAAATGGGCCAAAGGACATACTTACAGGACATTTTCTGACCTTTTCATGGTCAAAATAAGCAAAAATAAGCCTGCCCAGCATTCTGAAGCCCAGGTGTTAAAAGGTTAATAAATGTGTCTGTGAAAGCTGCTGGTTATTGGTTATTTTCACGAAATTAAATGTTGTTCTCTTTGGAAAATTCTGTCTCCTTTAGAGGCCTGCCCCTTATAAAGGCCAGGGTTGATTGTTGAAGTTTTAGCATTCATTTCGCTGATATTTTACCCCTAAAACTCAACAAAAAAAACATCTGAATATCTAGAGTCTAGATTTCTTATCTGACAGGAATTATTTAGAGTTTATTTTTAATTATTAGGTTTCCAGTAAGTGTTGCAGTTTATTGTGTCTGACAGTAACCATCCTGGGATTTTCTGAGGATTAGATTCTTTGTGTCTATTTCTGAAACCACAGTTAGACCTAAATAATTTCAGTAATTATGGGATAAAATTTGTGAGCCTCCTCATTATGCAGAATGCCTCCCGAGAAAACGAATGAACGCTGATGAAAGTGGAGTTCAGGAATTGGCAGACTATAACTGATCAATAATTCATGAGTTTGCCAGGAAGGAGCTCTACTGACCTAGTTACGCACAATGAGCCAGTCTGTGAGCTGGGGTGCAGGAGGTGATACACCTTAGACACCGAAACCAGGGTTTTCAAGTGCCAAAGAACCGCAACTATTTGAATTTCGCCAAAAAATCAACATCAAGTCAAGACGAGGAGTCTGATCTAATCTTAAACCACTATCACTGATACTTCAGTCTCCTGTGAGTTTAAATGAAAAAGTCAGACTTTTGACCTTCTGGTTGATACTCGAGGGCGACTTGGAGGAAGTTAAGCCTTTAATCTGCATTTCAATATCAGTGGCAGTATTTTTTCATAAACCCTTTGCAGATATTAGTAATCCAGATTAGTGTCAGACATCTTTTAGACTCAGTACTTGATTTTGCAAGGGCAGGCTGATATAGATACAGAACGAGTATATTAAGCTGTCTTCGTTTTGCTTTTTCTGTTTCAAAAGTGTGTGTACTCCTCAGCTCCAATACTCTTTATTTCCCTGATTGCATAATCCTGCAGCATTAGTCATCTTTAAGAGCAGGAGCAGAGGCATTAACTTAAATGCTCCTTAACAGTTATAGGGTGTGTTTTAATGATCCTCCGTTCCCTCACTGATTCAGCTCTATGTTCACCTTATTCACCAAGGGTCAACACCTGTGCTGGCAGGTGTGTTTGCATGTGTGTGTGTGTGTGTGTGTGTGTGTGTGTGTGTGTGTGTGTGTGAGTGTGTGTGTGTGAGTGTGTTTGTCTTCATCTACTTGTGAGGACCAATACTTGATGCACAACCTTTCTTATGGGGACGCTTTTGCATGTTTGGATTTTGAACAGATTTTTTCATCCTCTGAGTTGCAATAGAAACATTAGGAGTGGTGGGACATCAGGTTCTTCTCTGCTGGGAGTATTAACATTGAAAGTGTTTTTTTCCCCATAATAATCCTAAAGGAACTGTGAGGAGTTTCTAAGTGATCTTGAAAAAGCCTCATTTCTAGACATATGCCTGATCATAAAGTACAACACAAAATGGGATTATCAGCACTAAAATAGTTTGTTTCTATATGCTATAAATGACACACCAAAGACTCCATGGCATCACCACAGCAGCTGATGAAGTTTAGCAGTAAGAAGAGAGATCCGTGTTTTTATCTGCTGAAAACTATGACTCACCTTGTAGTAATACTGGAAGCAGGAGCCGAACTGTTTGATATAAACAGAATACAAGAACGTTAAATGAGAGAGTGATAGAGCATGGGCTAGAGGCTAAAACACGGGCTAAGCTGTAGGTGAAAATGTTTATTCCAACCCACATGTAGCAGTTATTCTACAGTGATCTGTTTATTTAGACTTGAAAGTAGATCAATAAAATAAAGCGTGATGTTACTTTTGCTCTTCTTGGTAGATGAGCACTGGTAAGACATAACCAGGATTCGCTAATATATTTACCTGTTGTGGATACATCTCAGAGCACTGGCCTGTGAGTGGCACTAAAGTAGCTGGCTACTGAACTTCGATACAAATTTGTAAAGTTTGCTTGTCATGTTTCAAACTACAATGCTATGTAACTGTTGTTAAATCTATCATGACACTGCATTGCATCTGGTAAAAAGTTGTCTTGAATTAAGAAAAGCAGAGTTAAAAGAGATCCAATCAACATTCATTTTTCAAAACAAATATATGAGTTACTGCAATCTATTTCATGTGAATAGTCCTCACAGTCACCTGAACTAACAGAGTTTTGTTTCTGATCTTGTTAATATCTATTTTGGGGTAAAATCAAACTAATACAGTAATATCATGTCTATATCAGGTTAACAAAAGAAAATCTCACCACTGCTAGAATCATGATAAGACAATGGTGATGCAATAACTCAGATAAATGTAATGAAAATGTGGTAATTTCAGTGTTTTCAGGAGGGGTCCATCAGGAAAGAAGGAGTGATGACATGAAGATGTGTTGAAGTGTCTCACTCAGATAAACAGATCATCCTGAGCTTCACCACCTCTACATCATCCTCTGCTGAGAGTGTGTGGGCAGCTGCCTGTGTCCATCAGTGAGTCATTTATCACTTGGACCAGCAGTTTCTCTCGCTGTCTCACACACACAAACACACACACACACACACACATACACATACACACACACACACACACAGGAGGATTGCTTATACTCCATGATGTTATGAGGAGTAAACTGCAGTTCACTGTGACCAGTGTTGGGTCGTAACAACGTAACCTTTACCATCAACAAGCAGCTCTTCATTTTATAGATAGACTCAAGTTTAAGCAGAGCCCTGTATAACTACTGAATGTGGGTTGGAATGAACATTTTTACAAACAACTTATTGTGTTTTAGCTCTTGGACCGTACCCTATCGCTCTCCTGTTTAGCTTTTTTCTGCTCTTCTGTCCCTTTTATGTCAGACGGCCAAGCTCCAGTATCCACTAATATAACTAAATAAATCACAGAAATAATTTTCAGCTGTCAGCCTGCGTGGCATTGTCATAGAGACTTTGGCGTGCTGTGACTCAATCTGGTCCAATCCATCCAGTCCCAATCAGGAAACTAGGAATTAACATTCAGAAATAACCTGTTGTTGCACTGATAATCTAATTTTAAGTTGTGGATTATGATCAGGCATTTATCTAGATATGAACTTTGTCAGGAATGTGTAGAAAGTCCTCACAGTCCCTTTCATGTGATGATAATCAAATAATAATTTTCAGTTGAACTGTCACAGATTAATGCTGTAAGTTGACGTAAAACATTTACCATTGGCTCACTGATTGGTCTGCCTCCTTGAAAATCTTTTCCAGGATTTTTTACAGACACCTGTTAAAACTCTGACATCAGCCCATCTCATTTGTAGTTAGAAATATCTCTGAAACTCACTTTAGGCCTCATTCACCTGATAGATAACGGTCTTATTTTCAGATATTTAAGATAATTTTCAACTTTCGATGGACTTTAGATGAAATGTTGTGCTGTGAAAGATTTGCAGACAAGTTTTTTGTGTGTGTCAAATGTATTTTAAGGAAAAACTAGATTAAAGAGAGGATACTCTTCAACTGTTCAACTCTGTCGTGGTTTTTAAAACTTGATTTTTATTGTCTTAGTCTCGTCTTGGTCTCGACTTGTTTCCATTCTGGTCTTGACTCTATTTCATCTCTCAAGAGTTTTGGTCTAGTCTCAGTTTCTAATAGCATGGTCTAGAGTACAACATTACATCCAGTGTCCAGCAGATGTCAGCAGTGCACCTAAAACACCTTCAGGTTTGATATAGTCAACCTGCTCTGAAGACTCCAGGCTCATCTTAATGTGCGTGTTTCTGTCTGTAAATGAAAGCACTGGGTAGAATAAGTGTACATGATGCAGATAGGTCTGCATTAGATTAAGATAGAGATGTCAGAGCATCAAAAACATACTCAAAAACAGGCCCGGTGTGTTTTTGTGAGAGAGATTACTGCTGCACGCGACTGGCAGGTTGTGCTTGGTGGTGTTGAACCGTGTGCGAGTGTGTGATTTATGGGTGTCAGTGAAGCTGGATTCCTTTCCCATCTGGCTCATTAGAGGGTTAAGGCAGCTATGGTCTGATGCTCTGACCACTTGTCTTTGTTATTGCTTTCCGCATGTCATGGTATACCATCTCTTTCAGCAGCAGGGTCTTTGGAAAAACAGGATATAAATTGTTTTTTGTGGAAGCCATGGTCATGTTTTTAAAGTGAATGTTTATCACTGTGGAGGGATTTCTTCCAGCTACAGTGAGGCAGAAAAGACAGATTTGTAACTTGAGGTGAAAACTTGTTTTCTCTGTTCCTTGTTCTGCTAAATGTTATTCATGAAGTGAGTCACATCACTGCACACCTCCTCAAACAGAGGCTGTGGACACTCAGAGTAATACACTGAGCCATCTCCAGGTAAGAGGCTGAGAAAATTACAGACAGAGAAGTGTTTAGTGGAACTCACTTGCGGAGCAAACTCCAAATAATGTGTGCAGAAAGTTAGCTTCAAACTGAGAGCCAGGAACAAAACCATGGGGTACCAAAACAAAACCACAGAGGAGGCTGAAAAACAGTAGTGTGCTTCATTTCACAATATATTGCATCAAACATTCATAAGAAACTATTAGCAGGGTGCGATTAAAGTGGGGGCATCCGTTTCTACTAATTAAAGAGGGAATACTGTGTTTCTTGTAGTCTTTACTTTGTCCCTGTAGTATATTTACATGATTTACAGCTCTAAAAAATCGCTACCGTTCTCGTCCTGGTGTTTACAAAACCTGTGTTGCAGCCTCTGTCTGAAACCCCCTTTCCTCTGATTGGTCAGCCGTCTGGAGGCCTGACCAATCAGAGGGGCAGACCTTGGTGTTTGAGGCCCTGACCCTCTGATATGTCATGAACTAGATGTCGTTATGTGATGACATCATCCTTTCACCAAGTCTGGTAAATATTTTGTAATATCAGTCTCATGAAAAGCTCATGAAGATCTTATGATCTGGTGCTTTTTTTTTTTTTAGAACAAAGCGTTTTATCAGTTTACAGACAAATTTGAGAATTTCTACAACACATGAATATGTAAAAAAACAACAACTGTGCTTCTCCCAAAAGTATCTTGAGCATTGATGCCCCAGACATATTTAAACCCAAGTGTTAGGAGTTTTATTCTCATAGCATCAAAGAAGGAGCCTTTCTGTGAGTCATTTGCATGTTCCTTCCTACTTTCTACTTTGGTAGAATTTTAAGTCACTTTTTAGAATATCACTGAATTCTCTCAACTTTGAAAACCAACTTTTTCTAAAGATGAACAAACACCTTTTTAGTTTCAGTTTATAACTTCAAGCCAGTTGAAAGACACGTGCAGTTTGTCCATGTAACACACAATGAGGTTGAGAAAGAGAGAGACAGTCATCAATGAAGATGATAGAAATTTAATTTTCAACATTGGAGAAGTTTAAGCTTCATATTCCTAATGCTTGAATACAATTATATATCAGGAAAGTGCTTTTGATGCCTGAGTTCACTAAATATCAGGTACTTTGAGATTTTTACTCAAATTATATTCTTAAAAGTGACTTTAAAGTCTACCAAAAGTCATTTCCTGGTAAGATACTTGTACTTTTATTCTAATAATGCTTTGAAGTACTTCATAAAAGACTATTTGTGGCATACACTCAAAGTTAATCACATATTTACACATTGTAAACTTCGATATTTATGTTGATATGGAGGTTTTTGTTATGACTTCAAAATGTTTCTATGGGTATATATTTTCCTTATTATAGTAATCAGTCCATCAGTTTATACCCCAGAAATCAAGGTGCCCTTGTTTACAATGGTATTAAATCAATAAAAAAGGAATTAAATTCAAGTATGAAAAGGAAAAACAGTACCTTGTGTTTATTGGAGCACATGCAACTGTTAAAGAGCTGATGTAAACGCCACTTCCATGTGTAATGCCCATGATATCAAAACAATAACACCTTCAGTGATTTTTTGAGAATACATATTTGGTCATAATTGTGTCCTCAAACACTCGCTTGGCTTTCGGGGACTTTTCCAGCTTCATTTTGAAGACATTGTTAGATTTCACATCTTTCTTTAAGCAGACAATGAAAAACAAAGAGTCTCTAAATGAGTACAAGAGCAAATCACTGTAAACTGATGAGGAAGAATACAGCAGAGATTACTCCATCAATGGACACAGATATGACAAAGCCTCTAATCTGCGCTGACATAATGGAAACAGAGATTTTAATGATGGGGAAACTTTCTGAGACTAACATTCAGTCAAAACAGGCAGCAAAGTCTAAATTATGAGAGGGGGATAAAAGTGGTTTTAAAACATGAAGTGGTCATCAGTTCAGGTCTAGTTTTAACAGTATTTTCTCTCAGAGCCCAAAGATAAGACCAGCTGTATTTGACAGAAACAGGAAGTGAGCTGCTGTTCTCACACTAAAAACAGGTAATAATGCTGAAGTTGGGAAAATGCACATGTATGTTCTGTGTTAAAACAAACATAAAAACATGGAACTGCAGGTTAAAGATTAATGTGGGAAAACACAGACTTCTGTAACGTGAGTACAGACTGGGTGCAAGCTGTGTGCACTTATTGACATGAGGAATAAGTTAACACAAGTGCAAAAAGTTTACATTATATACATCTGTAAGACCTACCAAAGAAAAAACAACCGCAAGAGTAAACCAATCACAACTACAAATAACTCCTACCTGAACTTTTGCTCACCAAAAAAGACGAAACTATTTTTTTTCTTCATGCATTTGATGCAAATTTCCATTTTTACCTCCTTTTACTCTTTTATTTTTTCTTTACAATTTTCCTTTTCCATTTTTCAACTGTATCTTTTATTTCTTCCTCATTTTCCAGTTTCTATTTATAATTTCTCCTTTCTTTTTGTCTTTTTTAAAAATGTTACTTTTAATCTTTTCTTTTGACCCTTTTTTTCTTCCTTTCTATCTTCTTTTCTATGCCTTTTTTCTTTTTCTTTATTGTTTTTTTTTTTAATTTAATCTAAATCAGGGATGGATACATGGATATGGTACCCAGCCCTTTTGTTACCTCACTCAACCCTGCTTCAAAAAAGAAAGAAAGAAAAAAAATGTTGAACCATCCCTTTAATCTTTACTTTTCTGATGATTTTATGACCTGACTGAATATCTTCCAGCTCTTGCTGAGCTGTTTGTGACTGTGTTATGAAAAGTTCTCTACAAATAACTATTATCAGGTTATCCTCATGTTTTGTCATTTGATGAAAACATCAGCTTGTCAGATATCCACAAAAGTCCCAATATCTCTGAGCTGAGATGTTCTTTTTGGACCTGACTTTCCCTCACATCACCCTGTTCAAAGCTTCAAACAGGCGTCAGACAATAAGCTCTGATAAAACCTTACAGAAAACATTTCTAAGAAGTCAACAGGCGGCTCTTTGAGACACTGAACAGCATCATCCAAGACAGACGGCAACACCTGCAACACCTCATCCCTCTCCACTAGTGACGTTCAGTCGGCTCTCAGGTCAGCTTTGCTCCTGACCGGGGGGCACGAGCTGGGGAAACTGTTCCACCAACGCCTCATTAATCATTGTCCACCGAGCCAATTTGACCTGCTGCAGGTTTCCAGGCAACAAGTGCGCTGTGAAGGCATCACATGCCACTCATATTTTAGTGGTTGCGGTGTGTGTTTGTGTTTGAGCGTCAGCCAGCTGCACGCAGAATAACAGAGCCTGTCAGTATGAATATGAAACACAGGTTCGGGGAGAATACACAAATAATTATCCTCTCAGCAAAGAAACAAACATGTTGTCTGTTCACACATGTGTTTCGTGTTGTACACAGGTATACGTCATGCAGCTGCCTGAAGAAGGAGTACACAACTTGTCGCTGAGCCTCTTATCTCACCTCAGCCGCCCTGCCTTTGATTCCCACCTGGTCCGAGCGAACACAAAGAGCCTTCGTATGGAGCCACACTGAGCCGTCTCAAAGAGCCATTTGGCTAATACGGTTTTCATATGGCCTTTTCTTCGCTTTGAGAAACATGACTGAAGGTGTGTACGTGTGTGTGTGCGTGTGTGTGAAGCCAGAGGACGAAATGTTTTGATGGCTAAAAATAAAAATGTGGCTCACTTTCCCCCTCCTGCCTTCAAACAGGTGTTTTGACCCTAAAGTTTGATATTTCTTCTCGTACAAAAACAACATTATCATCCTTTTTAATATCCTTTTTCCTGGCACAGGTTGACGATGGTCGGCATGATGGAAGCTGAGGGCAGAGTAAGCAGCGACAGTGAAATGAAGCAGATGTGAAACAGCAAAAACCCATCTCTAAAGAGACAAAGAAGGTTGATTTTTCTGCCTGCTTTATTCATATAACCTCATTTTCTCACACAGTTTACAGTCTGATTGTCTTTACACTCATACATCTTTATCATGTCAGGACTGAGATTCATGCATATTAAGGCTTAAAAAGAGGTATGGCTGATTTGATTGGCAGGCAGGTGTGTTGTTTATCTTTTCCAGCCTCAATGCTGCCTCCTCTGCCAGTCTCCAGAGTAGATGATTATATATTGGAGTCAAAATTTGAATATGACTTCATAACACCTATAAGCTGGGTTACATGTCCAGAATGCTTGAGTCCTACTTTTCTTTCCTGGATGTTCAAACTTAACGTGTACAGATTTTCAAACCTCTACTTATTTACATGTTGTAGAAATCCCTGAATCTGTCTGTAAATTGAACAAGACACTTGGGTTTGCATCAGATCTTCTCTAGACTTCACCAGACTTTTGGGATTTTGTGACTCAGGCCTACTTCAGTGGAAAAGGTTAAGCACCACCAGAACTTTTGTGCATGAAACAGTCTGTGTTCAAAATAAAGTGCTAGAATCTGCTGTTTGTTGAGTTTCCACTTGAGGCTGCAGGAGTACTGGAAGTTCTAAACACAGAAAACCAAAATAAACCGTTTTCACAACATGTTTACAGCCTGTGAATTTCTCTAACTCCGCAGTCAAGAAGATATCAAGGCAGAGTTCACATGATTGATTGGCGCCCAAAAGATGTTAGCATGAAGATCTAAAGCCCGTCCCTTCTCAAACATGGCCGTGCCAACAAGATGTTCACAATATATTCAAAAGATTTTCATTAGACTTGCTAAAATGATGAGTTCAACACATCCAGATCTTCAGTTTGTGACATATTTGAGGGTTGGGGCCTCAAACACCAAGGTCTGACAATAGCTCCGCCCCCAACAGGCTTTCATAAAGCTGGCCAGCCAGAGTGAGGGGGTTTGTAGCAGAGCCTTAAAGAGACAGCAGCTAAAGATTTTTTTTTCAGGATGAATGGTTTTCTAAAACACCAGTGAGAGGAAAATAAAGAGGGACAAAATAAATCACAATATCTCCTCTATAATTATTTGACAGTCACATGGATGTTACTCATCATAAAGCTCATTTAATGTACCTAAAGTAAGTCAACTTTTGTTCCAAAACACTAACTACAATCTTGAGCTAATAAAGCTAAATAAGCAAATAAAGGACCAAGTTGCACAGTTTATATTTTAATATCTATGCTTTCAAGTGGCCTCAGTTTTTGACACTAGAATCACCACTTAGACTCTTTTTTTCCTTTTAAGTTCAGGCTCGGAGCGTCTTTTTGTTTTTTTGTTCCTTTTATTTTCTCATATTTTAGTTCTTGGATTTTGAATCAGACAGATATTTTCTGTAAATGCATGAAATCCAACTTTCTGCAGAACTTTTCTCATTACCAGTTGAACTTGTCTCTTAAGTGTGTCTCAGATATCTGCCAGCCGCCGTAGGTCTGTGAAACACATCAGACAACAAAGACGTGTTCTGCTCTTTGTGCGTGTAAAGTTTCAGGATTTCATTCAAAAAACATAAGTGGTGGGAAGCGTGGGATCCCGACAATGGAGCACAATGATGGGGAAGTTTGCAGAACATGCATCTGCAGTCGCATTCTTCACTCCTTTTGTTTAAAAGATGACTTCAGGAGGCAGTTTGAACTCCTTTCACTGTGTTTAGTGGCTGCTGACAGGATGTAAGTGCTTAAAGAAGTGGAGGATGTAAACGGAGCTCCTCTAACCTAATTTTTAACATATAAAAACACTCCGATCAGCCGTTAAGTCAGCCCAGCCCTAAGAAGATCTGTGCTTCCTTTCTTAGTCAGAAAACAGCTTCCTTCTTGTTTTCTGTGCAGGAAATGTCTCCTGGTTTATGTCAGTCTAGACAATTGTGTCCACAACTGGTTTCCCTCCACCTGACATGCTGTTACTGAGCAGCCAGCACAAACAAAGACGGCTAAAACAGTCACGCGAGTGTTTACAAAACCTCTATTCTGGGTTTGGGTTTGCCCAAGGAGCACCTAGCGACCAATTTGTGTCTCATTAGTTGGTGGAACATAAACACGTCTTTATTACGGGAAGCTGCTCAGCAAAGAGGATGAGGCTCCTGCCACATCTAACGTGCTGCCCAACACTTCCTGCTTGATTGTTCCCCCTCCACGGTCCTTAAAAGAGACTTATGCATCTATTTACTATTGTGTTGCTCAAATCACTCCCCAGGGTCGGTCATTCCAGGACTTTCATACAAAAGGTGCTCCTCTATCAAACCTTATCGCTCATGCCTTGAAGTTTGACAGAGGCTGAGAGAAAGTTGGAATCAGGAGAGAAATAAGCAACGATGTGCAGCTCACTATGGCTTTCAGCAATGCTTAAACATCCAGCAAAAGTCTGACTTTCCTTCCTCCAAGAAAAACACAATTGAAGCCTATCTCTTCATAAAATCTCCTCATGAAATCTGCACGTATTTGTTTGCCCATTGTCTGTGTTCACTTTTAACTGTCAGCATTTTTCTTTGGTCGGCCGAGCGTCTGATTGTTCCACAGAAAGACTTTAGTTCCTCATGTTTGATGCTGAGGTCCAGGGGGACCAGAGGAATTTCAAAGCAGAGTAAGAATGATGATCTGAGTACAGCTGACATGGCAGCAGAGGCTTAAAGTACTTTTCATTGGCTGGAGAACCTAAACTGTTGATGACATGTAGGGAATTGAAAATTGAAGAGTCACAAAACAAACTTCTGCTCCAGTCACATTTTTAAAAACAACTTTAATTTAAGTTCTGCTCAGTGAATAAAAATGCAAAGAGGTATGCAGCAAGTCTTAGAGAGAGGGGGTAAACTTAAAAAGAGCCCAGTAACCATCTTTAACTGTCAGGTCGAGTGGAAGTAGAAATGTCATGAGACCAGTGGCGTAGCCAGACTTTTTGTAGAGCAGGGGCAAAAAACCCCCCCACATATATGTGTGTTTTCACCTCTCAAGATGGCAGTTGCATTTTGGGGAACACTTCAGCGAATGATTTGGCTCCCAAGAGGGCACTTTGGCGCTCATTTGGGCCCTTAAGGGGGCACTCTAGCATGTGTTTTGGCTCTCATGAGGGCCATACATTGTATTTAGGCTCCTAAGAGGGCATTCAAGTGCGTGTGGGTACCTTATTGTATGTTTTTGGCTCATAGGGGGGCACTTCAGTGTCTACACTTCAGTATGTGTTTTTGCTTTGGTGTGCACTCACTTGTTTTGGCACTCAAGGAGACACTTCAGCGAGTGCGTTAAGGCTCCCAGGAGGGCACTTTAACGGGCATTTGATTCTCAAGGGAACGATTTCATGTGCATTTTGCCCCCAGAGAGTTACTTTAATGCACAGTTGGGCTCCCAAGAGGATACTTCAACATGTGTTTTTTGCTTTTAAGAGGCCATTTGAGTATGTGTTTTGGCTCCCAAACAAGCTCTCTCAACCCCCTGATTGAAAAAGGAAATGTAATAGACCCTCAACATGAGCCACTTTAACATTTCAGAGAGCTGCTTTTGCATGAGCAAGCAAGGATGTATAAAGATGAAACCTGGTTTAAGGAGCCTAAATACTGAACTAACATTATTAGGATAAAGATGATGATATAAAATTTGAAAAATGAGGCGTATTTCCTGAATTTTTTCCTCAACAAAACTTCTTCCCCTTCTTCCTAGAAACAGCATCTCTGTTTCTCTGGAGGATCTCCAGAACTGAGTCGAGGGATAACTCTGGGACATTTTCTTTGGCTGAAACTGGAGTGAAGTGGATTCAACAAAGCGAGCAATTTATCTCGAGTGATCCTGAGACTTTCCCTTCGGAGCTGTGACGCTGGGACACGTTTGCATCACCAGCATCATTTCAGAGTGTTTTTCTCATATTCTCTTCTTCTTTAAAAGCAATGTCACACCTTTGATGATGCCACATCATCATGATTTAATAATGCAGGGTTTGTTTTGCGCAATATAAGCATCTTGTTTTTTTCTGCTGTACAAACACATCCGAAGGTTCCTTTCCTCATTACGATAGCTCTCATCCCTACTGCTCCTTTGCGGCTCAGCTTATCTCTGAACATCTGACCTCATATAAGAGCATGGTAGTCATATCAGAGAGACTTATGGGAGGGGAACTCCTGCAGGAAATCATATTAGTCCCTCAAATTGGGGGTAGAATGGAAAATCCTCCTATACAGAACAGCAGCGGTCATGGTCGATGATGAAAAGGGGAATAGAAGAAGCATTGAGCAATCCCTGCTGATACCAGCCGGGATTATGAAGCCATGATTCCTACTTAAGGCAGTATGGAATGGGAATCGCTGCACGTCTTATCCAAGCAGCTCGAATCCCAAGAGATGATACTGCAACTTGTTAGGCTTGCCAATCATTAAGAAGCTGGACATGCAAACATGATCCTGGCTGAGGTCGCAGCAGGTGAAGCACAAGAAAATCTGCCGCAAAGATCAGATTCCTGCAGAGTTTAAAGAAATGCTTGTGAGAAACTCTGAGTTTGGATTAAACAGAGCTGAAAAATAAGCTCTTTGTTCAAGTTTTATTAGCTTATAGAAATAAATACATTTTTGTGTCAGATCTGTCACATTTCTTGCAGTTTGAGTTTTAGGTTGAGAGAAATGAAAATCAGACAGTCATTACCCTCCTGTTCACCTGTGCTCTGCTGCACGTGAGCGTGATGGAGTGAGACGCATTCATCAGTCACTCTGGGGGACAAGGGCAAAACTGTCACACCTGACTCGAAATCTCCACCAGGTGAAATGGGCTGCATGTTAACAACATCATCAGTTATCCAAAAACTATTCCGCCACAAAATTATCCCCCATTCAGAAAGAAGGAGGTGTGATTTCTTCTGTTAAAGTCAAGGATGTGTCATCGCACAGGAGTCAGTGAAGCGTCGGTAAGTTAATGAAGGTGAGGACCTGATCTTTCTCAAACTTTAATTAAGGGTTTTCTCAACTCAAAGCCCCCAATTGATTAGAAACTTAGGGAGCTGCAGATATTTTCACTTTCACAGAAGCAGTTTTTTTTGGAACACTGATGAAAATTCAAGCACTTTTTAATGATCCGATGAGAGCTGTCTCTTGGCTCTGTAAATGTTTTGACCAATAGCTGAAATATGTGCTTGTATTTTACTTTAAAGAGGGGGTTCTCTGCTTTCCTAAAATGTTCAAGTTCGGACTAAATGTTCAAATTTTCAAACCTCTACCTTCTCAAGAAATGCTGAAATGATGAGGTCTTCACACAAGGATCTCCTCACTGGGTCTCATTCACCAAGAGCCAATCAGAGTGAAGGGGGTTTGCCGAGCAGGAGGCCATAAAGAGGCAGCAGCTAAAAAAAAAGTCTTTCTTTTAAATGCACCAGTCAGAGAAAAATGGGATTTTTATTATTTTAAATCATGCAAAGCTAATATGGGGGCACCAGAGGGACAAAACAAAGAGTACAGAATCAATTACAAGTATAAATGTAAAGATAAATAGGATAAATAAAATAGTAGCTGTGTTTCAATCACACTTTTTCTCAATGGTGATATTTCTGAAGTATCTATAGAGAACAATTGCCCCAGGCCAGTGTTTACATTATTACTGGAATTATGCATAATTTGAGTAAAAATCTCGTCCTGTGAGATACATTTTGCAGAATATGCAAATAATACAGGGCCTCCTAATAACTATTAAACAGTTTTTGCACAGTATGATGCATGAATGAATATTTGAGGAAGCAAAATTATATTGCAACATAGGAAAAAAAAAAGGAAATGACAAATTTGAAAGGGAGTGAGAAAATATCACAAACATTTTAAGAGCTGAACTGTCATTTTGATGAAAGTTATTCTTGTTGCTGATGTTGTCAACAGACAACGCCAGAGGGCATTTAAATATGGATACCAGAGTCTGTATGTGTAGCTGTGGCTACAAATTAGGGGCTTCTGGGGGAGGATCATGGCCAACAAAGGCATCTGTTCTCCATGTAAATAACGAGTTTTTGAAAAACAAAAAAGGCACTTTTTTGATAAACTTCAAAATCAAAGCTTCTGAAAACCACTTCATAAGAGCGTAAAACCGTTCATCAAAATCGGACAGTTTTTCAGAATTTTGGTGTTTCCTTTACTATTTTTTATTGCGATATCATTATTGGATAGTCAAAGGTTTTTTCACTCCATATCTAAACTGTAAGGGTCTATTGTTTGCTTTAAGAAATACATAAAAAATAAAAAAGCAGAGAGCTCTGAGAGTTCTAGAATGCTATGACATCATCAAGTACAGAGAGCTTTTTGCCCTTGATGTTGAACGTTCTAGAACCTTGTTGATGGAGCTGCAACACCAGGGCCGTTTACAGCTTCAAAGTCTTTAGGGAACTTTAACATCAATTCTCAAAGAAACAAGGAGCCAGAGCAGAGTTTGAAGGATGAAATAAGGGCTTAACAAAACATCAAGAACAGAAAATAGAGATTTTTATGAGCTTTAAATCACAAAAAGATAGTATAGGGACATCAGAGGGACAGAATAAAGATTAAAAGAAGAAAACAATACCACCTCTTTAAGTATCAAGCTAGTTACACCCTTTGTAGTTGCAGTTAAAGTGACCCTTTATTTTAACACTTCTTGAGCCAAAAGACTTTTAAAATAACTGCTTTGAGTCTATATAAAGAAACATTTAAGTTTTATTGTGTGTCCCCTCTTATTCACAGAGCTTCTAGTTCCACTGTTGCGTAATCCCAATCTTGGCGGATACTTGGGGCTTAGATTGGCAAAAGATCCTCTATAAGCTCAAAATTGCTCAATCAATCTTAAGCAACAATAACAGCAACCGAACGAAGCAGAAACAGAGAAATGAGCTGTGGCTGTGAAAACAGGAGACAAGGCCGAGGCAGCGTTCAGTGCGTCAACATGTATTTCAACATATATTCACAGAGGATATTTCAATGTGCACAAGCTGCTACAGACAAACATGAATAATGATAACCAGATTTACATATATTTCTTCTATTTACACACATTAAAGCAGCTGTATATACAAATTTACAATCAGAAACGCTTTGATTCAACACACACAGTGTGCGTGTGAGGCCGGGGATATTTTTGTGCTGCATGTACAAGATGTGAAGGAAAACTGTTTGGTCTGGAGAGCAAATAAGCTGCACGACAACAGCAGACCCCCCACAGCCGAGCAGGATGTGAGGAAAAAAAGGAGGAAGTGTTGACGTCGCGTGAGTGGAATGTGTGAGCTGCTCTGATGGCGTTTGGGGAGGGGGGGAGGTTTGTGGGTCAAGGTTTGAAGAGGTTTGAAGGTACGCTCTTCCAGCTGTGGCTAATTTCAGTCTGATCAACCCCCCGTCTCACTGTGTGCATGTGAAGCTATTTCAAAACCACAGGAAGCATCTCTTCAGGGGTGCACAAAGCTGACTGCCTGCTGGAATATGAATTAAAAGAAACATGATGCATGCAGAGAGGCTTAAAGGAGTGATGCTTTAGCTTTACTTCATTATTTTTATCATTGTTTTGTAATAAAAAGAATGTTTTGTTTCCAAAATCAGGCGTTAAATCAGTTTCTGATCAAAACAACAACAGAAAGAGAAATCTTCGAGGTGCTGCCTCACTTTCTTGGAGTCCTGCGGTCTGGAGGAGTTTCTTTTACCGCATCACACCTCCCAGCTGCTGATTTTCTTTCCTTTGTTGATATTTTTACAGGAAAGGTATTCTGTGGCACTGCGGGGAGACATAACCGCTGTGAAGAGCATCTGTATTCCAGGAAAAAAGGGCTCTCAGTGAAAACGGATCATGGAGGGATTTGTAGAAAATCTGTTCTCACTGCTTAAGGCTGTTGAATTTTCACATGTAAGACTGAAATTGAACAAAATGTGTAGCTGTCACCATCATGAGCTTTCATAAACATGTTGTATATATTAGGTAAACATTACAATTTCCCATGTTTTTGGTAAAAAAACAGAAACAAAACATGTCTGTACACACGAGTTCACACTCCTGCAGTCTGCTTTCTGTTTTCCCATGCAAACTGATTGATCTGTTTATCTTTTAGTCACACTTGTCCCTCTACCCCAAGGTTGAAATGTGTTAGAACTGTTTGTTAACCTTGCAGGATTCTGTAAACAAAGTCGCCCAGCTGCGTGATTAATCAGCCTGAATTGAGGTCTTGGGTGAATTGTCAAACTCTCTCCAGTTGCCTGTGCTCCCCGTTGGGCTTCTATTAGTCATCTTTGTCAGCAGCGTGGTTCTGCGGAGGCTGCTGTCGGAGTCCTCCTTCTTGTAGTCAGGATTCAGTCTGAAGCAGCAGGAGAAACAATGCAAAAAGTCCTGGAGTAGGTGGCCGCTGAAGATCATGTATATCCACGGGTTGCAGCAGCTGTTGAGACTGGCAAGAAGCGCAGACAGAGTCACCGCTGTGTTCTCGGTTTCTAGAGGACAGAGAGAGCAAAGAGGAAAAAGGATGATAAATCTGCAAAACATCTGGAACAGGCCCCACTGCAGAAATGCCTGGCTAATGCGATTAATCTGGTGTTGAAATCTGAAATCTATTTAGACTGCAAAGAGGAAGACAATCTGCCAAATCCAGAGTTCAAGAAGTTAGCCCCCAGTGCTAACCAGATTATTCCAAGAGCTATTTCCATGATATCACTCAAAAATTTGACTGCTGGCATTTGACTCTATCAGAGAAAGTACTAAAAGCAAAAATAATGTGTTGAAGTGTGCTGTTTCACCCTAGAATCATCAACTTTTGTCGAAAGGTGAGGCTTTTCAAACAAGATTCAGAATTTATCATCTAAAAATAAGACATTTCTGTTTGATATGAAAGATTCATGTTGCTGCAATTGGCTCCAACAGCTGAAATCAGTCAAAATGGGTCATTTCTAGAATATTACGCATCGAATTTTTGCCAAAAAATGTGCCAAAATATTCCGTGCGTAAAGGTTACAGAAGAGGCTGCACTACATGAAGAACTTACCGTGCGTAAACGTGCCAAATAACCTTTACGCACGGTGAGTTCCTCATGTAGTGCAGCCTCTTCTGTTCTTATTAGTTACAGGTTGTTTTTGTCTGTGTGCCTCATCCTTCATACAGCTGCAACAACTTCATTTTTCTTGATAATTAAGACATTCCTGCGCACTCACCAGCCCACTGGGAGTTCTCATCCCACACTGACCACATCTGAACGATGAAGAACGGCGCCCAGCACACGATGTAGGCCAGAACTATCACAAAAGTCATTTTTACAGTCCTCAGTTTGGCTCTGGAGATAGTTGTGACGCTGCTGACTGAACTCTTCCCAATCAGTCCGTTTTTAGCTGCTGCTCCACCTGTCGTTTTCCTCTTCTTGTATTTGATATTTTTCCATATGCTATGACAGATGAAGCCGTAGCACAGCATGAGGATGAGCACAGGCACGAGGAAAATACCCACGGTGATCCAGGTGATGTACGCCTTGGCGCCCCACGGCTCGATGAAGTGCGCCCAGCAGTCGTAGACCTCTGATCCGTTCTTGATCTCGCTCAGGGAGAAGATGAAGAACTGCGGGGTGCTGAGCACTAGGCTGCACATCCACGTGGAGACGATCATGATGTATGAGCGCCGGGTGGGCTGCTGCAGGGTCTTCAGAGGGTGGCAGATGGCGATGTATCGGTCCAGGGTCATCATCACCATCATATAGGTGGATGCAAACATCCCCATCACCTGGAGGTGTTTGACAATCCTGCACAGAAAGTCCGGACCGTAGAAGCGGAAGGTGATCTCCCAGCAGAGCTGCGGCAGCACCTGGAAGAAGGCGACCACCAGGTCAGCCAGGCTCAGGTGTTTGATGAACAGATGCATCCGAGACATCTTCTTCTTGGTGTTGTACATGGCGAGCAGGACGCTCACGTTCCCGATCACAGCCACCACAAAAGTGATGCTCAGGACCAGAATCTCCATCTGCGCGACCTCCTCATTCCGCGCGAACGGATCAGACCCATTTGGGTGGACGGTGTTGTTTCCAAGAGTCCCCATCTTCTGATCATCCATGGGGCTGAAAACCAGAGACTGGTTCCCTCCGCTCAGAAGCTGCGCGTAGTCAGGAGTGTGCATGGCACTGCCCCTCTGTGCGCCCGAGCCGTACAGTGCCAGAGGGGCTGTGAAGTGCCTCACCGGTCCGTATATGGAGCTACCTGATGCTCTCAGAGAGGAGCACGCTGCTTACTGACTTGTGGAGGCTGTTGGAGGCTTTTTAAACCCGAATCATGTTTCAGACACCGTGTGCGTAATGCGTGCGCACTGCAAAAAGGGACACACCTTGGAAATCTCTTCTGTAGATCAAACACAGGAGGGCTGTCCCTTTCTCCATGACACGAATAACTAACATTAAAAACGAAACATTATGCACAATTATTTAAGTTTTATCAACTGAAATAAACTTAAGTACAAGACTCGAGATCCTGAAGTCTCACTTGCAATTCCCTCTGAGCTCTTTTTTTTCAGTGTGCAGGCATGCACCTCTTATCACGCACTCACCAAGCACACTCCTTCCTCTTTCCATTCTCAAAGTGTGGGCCATGTGTTTAGAAAGCAGTTCTGTTCACCTCAAATCTTCCAAATCACTTCTGCACTTTAAAAACTGAAATCTAAGAAAGAGTTTTTGTCTTATTCTTATGTCTTTTCATTAGCTTCATGGGCTATATTTGCCCATAAACATGTCTTTTTTCAAGATATTACAAGACAGAAATTATGTCTGAATTTTTTGCAACTGGGGAAAATCTGCCAGTGGGGTAAGAAAAATGTGCTTGTCAAGTTTCTTGAGATTGGAGCAATGTCTTGATACAAGAAACGTTTTTCCTACCCCATTGGCTGATTTTTTTTCCCCTTGTTACAAGCATTTCAGACATCATTTTACTCCTAATCTTTAGATAACTTGAAACAATAATTTTTTTGTAGCCAGATCTGGTCAATTTGGCTCATATTAAGTCTCAACATTTGCTTGGATTTTCAGTTTTTGCAGTGTGCAGGAATCAGAGGGAGTGAGGTGAGTAACAGTCAAATAAACATCTGAGAGCAGGTGCGTAAAAAAACACTAAATGATCGTCATAATGAGCAGCTTCAGAGCCAGAATCAAATGCTCTCTCTCTCGCTCTGATGCAAACTTCATATAAACTGTATATTTTATGCATTTCCTAACAGGCTTTCAAATTGCAAAGCTCCGTTTAATGTGGTAGGAATGCATTGACCAACACATTGGAATGCTGTTTGTGTTCCTCTGCAGAGCTGCCTGAAACGATGTTCTCTTTAAATTGTTCATGTGAAGATGTTTACTCAAAGAAACTCTGAGCTTGATTTATTTAAGGTCACTGTTTCTTATGTGAGGCCAATTTCAAACCACAAGGCACTAATTCTGATGTGTAATCGTCCTTTAATTAAGTATTAAGGGTGTGTGCTAATAAACTTTAAGAAGATGAGTTTCATATTAATCCGGGCAGTCTGTTTGATGATGCTGATTTCAGAAAGAATATTATGAGTCTTCATAAAATGTTTTTCCGCTTTCCCATATTTCAAACACCAATGCTGGATGTTCAAACCAAACATAAGCAGATTTTGAAACCTTTGCATATTTATATGTTGTAGAAATCCATGATTATGTCAGTAAACTGAAATACTGCGATCTAAAAGTGGCCCCAAATTTTCACCACATTATCCTGAGATCTTTGCAAAATCATCATGAAATCCTCACAACAACCTCACAAGATTGTAACAGGGATTTCAAAATTGGCGCAAGATCTTTATGAAATCTTTAAGAGATTGTCATACAATTGTCCTGAGATTCTCACAAGATTGTCATGAGATCTTAACAATCTTACAAGAATTCCACAAGATTATTAGCTGGTCAAAGAATCTCTACGAGATCTTCACAAGATTATCAAAGAACTGTCACAGTATTGACCCAAGATCTTCACAAGATTGTTACAGGATCTTCTTAAGAATGCCACAAGATCTTCATGAGATCCTTATAACAACCACACAAGATTGTTACATGATTGGCAGGATATTTAAAAAATCTTTAAGAGACTATCACAAGATGTTAACAAGATTTTCAAAAGATTATTATAAGACTGTCATGAGATTATCGTATCCTCACAATTTTTATGGGAATTTCACAAGATCACCATGTGTTTGTCACAGAATCTTTAAAAGATCTTCATGAACATTGTTACAAAATCGTCCAAAGATCTTTGTGAGACTCTCATAATATCTCTTCAAGAATCTCAAGAAGTTTTCAGGACACTTTCATGAGATCGTCACAAGAAAAACAATAAACCCTTCTTATGTCACAGAAATGCACTTGGTCACTATCACGCTGTTTTAACCCCTTACTGCCTGAATTAATTAACGATTATAGTTAAAAATATTTTGTAAATTTTTGCATTTTTTAAGATGATAAATTAAGTGGAGATTGTAAATTTTGTATTTGGAAGATACAATACTTATTATTAATTTGTAACATATATTATAAGTTCACCCTTTGGCCAATATCATGCAATGGTGCATTTGAAACAGTCCATCAATAAGTATAAAGGTCATCACGACCAAGTGTTGCAAATTTACTACAACCGTCATCAAAGGGTTAAAAAGGTTAAAAGATGTGACCAAAAAGTTGGGGGTTTTTTTGGACACAGTTTTTTTTTTTCTATTGGTCGACCATATTTGGACTCGAGGGTGGGGCTTTAGAGGGTCCTCTAAACCAAAAATCAGCTGTCACCGACACAAGTTGTTTTTTTTTTAGTTTCAGTGAGTGTGTATGTTCTTTATGCAGCGAGCCTCAAGTGGACACTCAAGGAACTGCAGAGTTTTTTTTTCTTGGTTAAAATTCCTGTTTTCCTTTTTTTTTTTTTACATCTTAATTTGATGAGAGGACAGCAGATAGAGCAGAAAACAGGGTTAGTGTGGGGGGTCACATGAGGGAAAGAGCCCGCAGGTTTTGATTTAAAACCCAGGTGGGCGACCTAAACCACTTTGCCATCTGCAGTTTTTATCACTTGAACATCAGCTGTGTCTCTCACAGCTGAATGTTGACACTTCCTATAGAATTAGAAATTTTTTGTCTCTTCCATTGGTCTTTCGAGAAAAACATTTTATCCAGTGTCGCTCAAACTCTGAATCCATTTCACGAATCAAGGTCTGAATCTGTCTCTACGGATTCGTCTCTGAGACAGTGAGGAGAATCTCATATCCTGTAATTTAGATCATTTTTCCCTTTATGATTCCTCTGGATGAGACATTTTCTGTGGGTGTAAAAAGATCAATTTTCTCTTCATTTCCCCAAACACAGACAAACTAAAAAGCTCAAAACAAAGTTTGGTTCCACTCTGTTCGTCATTCAAAAAGTTACGTAGTTAAACTTCACCTTCCACTTTCTGTATTTCAGCGCTCAGAGCTTCCTGCGTCTCTTATCTGGTCTCCCTCGCTCTCGTCTCTGCTGCACACTCGTCCTGTTCCCTCGTTCACCAGCGCCTCAGCTTCTCGGTGAGCTGTAACCATGTTAATTGCTTATTACAGTTTCCATTGCAAGGGCATATAATTGCTGACTGTCCGCTGGTTTCCGGCTGTTCGTCTGAGTTATCTTTATTGTGCTCATGGTTCACTTCTGCTCGCTTTCATTTCCGAGGGCAGCTTGTTTAAACCCCCTCCTCAAAGTTTCCTGTGTGCTTGGTGACCTGGCTTACAGCTTAAATGAAGTTTTCTAATGGATCCGTGTGTCCGTCCGGCCTAATCTCACCATCGGGAACATTTCTGCAGCCGTGGGCTCCTGCTGACCACCTCAGCATCCTCAGCCCTGTTATGAGACTGATTCATAACCCTCGCCTTTTACCCCTCTGGTCCTGTTTAGTGCTAAGGGGGTAGAGTGGGGGGACAGTATAGCGGATGTCTCCCTTCACGGTAACCCTCATCTCCTGTTTTTGAAGACATTATTACAGCTCCAGGCTCGGTTTGTCTCATCAGCGTCAGGACGTGAAGGCCCTCCTCGCCGTCCTGAACCGTGGACACAGTGTCTGGGCCCAGGAATCATGGGAATGCGTGCTGTGGCTCCTGCAGTCCGAGAAGTAGGTCTCAATCATCCGCACGTTGCTTCTTTTTATTCATGGGACTGAGGTTTGTACAGAGCCCCCTAAAGGGCAAGGAGGGATGTTTGGTTTTTTTTGGGAAGACTTTTGCATTCCCTTGCAATACCTTTTTGTCTTCAGATCCTTCTGATTCTTGTTTTCACTTTCACTCAGGTGCGCAGAGAATGGATCAGCTCAATCTAGAAAAGTTAGAAAGATAGAGAATCAATATGATAATACAAAATGATCAATAACTCATCATCAGAGCTTTTCAGAAAAAAACCCAACACATCTCTGCAGTCACAACAATGTTGACCGCAAGCTACAATTGTAATTTTCTCAAAATGAGTCATTGCTTCGCGCTGGTAAACCTGCATTGGCCGCAACACAGAGCCAGGGATGTGTTGGGATGTTCAAAGACCGTCTGCAAATTGCAACATGGAATCAAACACAAAAAAGGTATTGTGAAGGAATGCAATAGTCTTCCGACAAAAACAACTCACCATGACCCTTAGGGGGCTCCGTAGGTTTGTTCTCAGAGTTTGAGATTTTAAACTTATCCTCTAGAAATAAATAAAACAAACATCTTTGAGTTGAAGCTGTGAGCTGGTTTTAGACTGAATGGAGCTCAAGCTGGTGCCTCATTACGACCAACTACTACAGGAAAAACTTTTCCCTGTGTGTCTGAACCATCAGGTCTGTATGAGCAGCATCCTGTGTGTTCTTATGAACCAGGTGTAATCCTTTTAATCCATTCTGTCTGGTTGCTCTCAGTTCTCAGGAACCTCCTCCCAAACCATGAACTGCTCTTCTCTCTCTCCTCACAGGATCTAAAAAGGGAAACTGAGCCATAGCAAGTGGTTTTGATATATAAAAGCTAGGTTGATGATCTGAAATAAACATTGTAGATATCAACAAGGTACTTCTAACATATTAACATTTTGGATAGATGGTATTTTAATTTAAGGTATCTGTAATTCAGTTTCACTGGGTCAAGAAGAACATTTTAGATATCTGTAGATTCATTCTGCCTATCCACAATTGTCATTTCAGATATCTACAACATCATTTTGGATATTTAAAATATGTCACTTTTTTGCCATTCAAGTGTGTGGGGTTTCTCATTCAAGGTTTCCTATAAGTTATTTCAGACACCAGTACAAAATATCTCCAAATACATTTTGACATCTGTTTTTCTTGTGTACTTTGTTTCATCTGCTCTTATTTGACTTCTTTCTTCTTCCATTTCGACTTTCTTTTCGTTTTAAATTCCTCTCTATTTCTTCCCTTATCGAAATCCTTTTTTTCTCTTTGTGCATTTACTTTGTGATTTCCCTTTTTCTCCTTTTCTCTTTCATGTTTCTCTTCTCTTCTCCAACATATTTTTACACACTATTCCTCTTTTGTTTTATTTTTTAACTTTTGCATACAAATAATGTTGTTTTTTATGTCTACGTTATTACATTTATTTTTATGAACTATTTGCACCACCAGACAAAGAGAAATTCCTTGTAATGTAAAAACTATTTAGCAATGAATCTGATTCTGATCCTCCTTTCCTTCTTTCTGATCCCTCCGTATTTCTTTCCTCTTTTAATTTGGTTTCTTTTCCTCTTTTTTATTTCCTTCTGTCTTTCTTTCCCTTTGACCTGTTTTCTCTTTGCTCTGATTTCTATGAGCAGTGTGCGTTGTGGATAAATGACAGAAGTTGAATGTTTTGGTTCACATATCTTCACCCAAACAGTTCCATGTGAGGTCTCGTATTTCTCTTTGGAGGGAAAACAAAATTAACTCGGCCCCAAAACTTCCTCACAGGAGCTTTAAGTTTCTGCCTTACTTGATTTCATGCATGAGGGTAAATTTCTGCGATTGTCACACTGAATCAGGGCCTGACTCCTGTCCTGTTTGGCTCACATTATGGAAACCATACAGTCGGTTAATCAAGCTCCTAAAGTGACATCAGTCGTTTCTTTTTAGAGCCGTCTGGACGTCTGTTTCTTTTTCTCTGCAGCATTTATAACCAAAAGTCTTTGTGTTTGTCTCCGGGACGACTGTCGCCTGTTGGTTCTGCTGTGATCCCATCAAACAGAGCATTTAATTATCTCTTTACTTTATGGATGAAGTTATGAGGACTAACAGGAGCTCGGCTGGGGTCAGCAATCATCTCTTTGTTACATAAGTTTTTATGTCGGTCTGCATGCTCAGCTTTGGCCTGCAGACTGCAGATAAATCAACACTTCAGTAAACATGACATTCAGGTTTATAATCGTGAAAACTCGTACCAAGCACATACCGCTTACACAACCTGCAAGACCTGAAGGTTTAATGAAAACTTTAGTCTGCGTGTGAAGCTGCTTTCCGAGTACAAGAACTAAATTAAAGATAAATTATCAGACACACATCTCCAGACAACGCGGAGAGGCCAACACATACAAACCTTTAGCCATGCATGCCTTTTAGAGGGGACTGTAACTACCACTTTAAAGTCAGCAGGAGGCATTTTAATTAGCTTAAAGAAACGTCACGCTTAGTACATGTTACACTCTGAAATGCATGAGAGGCAGATGGATGCACCACTTCTCATCAGAAAAGGATTTCATGACCTGATAACCCATAACTGTCATCCTGCACAGACTGAAAGGCCCAGATGGTTCTGTAATTTGATCTTTGTGGCAATAAAAATGTTTAAATTGCGTCTTCATCCCATTTAAAAGGTTAAATTATTTTGTTGCATCCTAATTTAGGTCTCAGATGTGACTTCACTTTGTGCCGTGGGAACAATCTGAAGTTTTTATTACATCGCTGTGGAGAGAAATTGTACTTCTGCATCAGCACAAACAGACATCTTGGACTCTTTCTTTGTTCTTAAAATAAAGTGTTGTTCCAATGGGAAACAGTCGTCCTGTTGCTAATTGTTTCTATTCTTAACAAGTCGTTAAGCTGTTGGTGACCATTTCCTCAGCGGTGGGCAGACGGCGAGCATCCACGTGCTCCATGTAATCATTGGTCTTTTGTTTCCACTTAAAAAATAATGTCTCACTCCAGCAGTTGTAACATTCAGGGATCATTAGTGATGCTGATTTCTCTCAACGACTTGTTGCGTTTCACTTTGAGCTCGTCTTATCAGTCTCAGCGAGCAATTTGCCGTCTATGTTGATGTGACAAATCCTGTATGAATGACAACTGCTGGCCTTGGTGAACAACAAAAGTGGAAATGACAATCAGCCCTGATCAGTGTGCAAGAAGAGTCGCCTGACGTCTGACGTTATTCATGTCAACTGATTGCTTACGATAATGATTGCTATTTTTCACAAGAATAGAGAATTGGAAGGCGTGTTTTTTCCTTTTTTGACAAGTGCTATGAGTCATGAAGCTTTTCAGTCAGAGATTTACGAGACATATGTCAGACAGATCAAAATGTATAGATCATCCAGTTCTCCTTTGTAACAATGACTCATCGTCAATCAGATTCAGATACAAGCTTCATACTCATCCTTCATGCTGCCAGTCTTAAATGTCTCTGTCTCATCTTGCACGTTTCTTGGTTGTTGCATGCTTCCTGCATATTTTCTATGCTGGTCTTGCAGGCTTTCTTCTCATCTTGCAATCTTTAAGCTCAGTATGATGCTCCTCGCACACTTCCCACTTATTTTGCTTGCTTCCTCCTTGTTTTCAATGCTTTCTTCTCGTCTTGCATTTTCTTATTTTTGAGCAGCTGTGGGGGCTTTGAGGTAAAAAGACTCCCCTTCCCATGGGCCCTTGCTTCCCACTGTCGTGATGAACCGACACCTGTGTTTGTTTTGAAAAATGAATGGAGATGGGGTGCTCTTTTCAACACTACTTTTCTTCATTCAAGGTGATTTTTTTATTGAACACAATGCAAGAGGTAATGTATTTATCAACAGTTACATAGAGCTGTGGTTTGACATGACAACAATCAAACTTTGTAAGTTTGTACCCTAGTTTTGTAGCCAACGACATTTAGCGCTACTTCCAGCTCTAAGACGCGTTCATAACGTGTAACGTAATCATAATCATAATTTGGAAGCCAAAACACGTCAAAGTGCTCAGTTTGGAGCCAAAATACGCAAAAAAAAACCTCTTTCAAGAGCCAAGGTGTTTTCTGAAGTGTTCCCCTGGGAGCCAAAATATGCTAACATGCTCTCTAAGGGGCCAAACCACATGCTAAAATGCTCTCCTTGGTGCCAAAATTGTGCTAAAGTGCCTTCTCTGGCAGCAGAATGCGCACTAAATTTCTCTCCTGATTTGCAAACCACACTTATCTGCTACTTTGGCTAGTTAAAAATGATAAACTGCCGACCTGGGAGCCAAAACATGTGTTGTTTGTGCCTTTCTATTCTTTTATCCCTGTCCATCATAATGTCAGTGCACGCCACTTCTTCCCAAATTTCATCTTAATGTAGTTTTCAGTAATATTTAATCATTGTATGTTATTTGTATTCAAATTGTTTTTCTTCTCCCAACACTTTTTTTTATTTTTTATCATGATTTATTTTTGTTGCTTGTTTGTTTCTTTAATCTTTTTTGGTTCTTCTCTTGGAGCCTACCTCAACATCAGCCCAGGGATCAAAGGTGGACCTCAGCCTTTTGGTGAACTTTGACAACACTGACCTTCAACACTAAAACTGAAGCTGATTCATAAGTAGAAAATCCCGCAAAATCACAACTAACACAAACATGAAGAAAAAAACGTAAGTGACTCAACAAAACTGGAAACCAAACCTGAACTGAAGCAGACAGACGGTAAGTGAGCTGTGAGGGAGTGGATGGAAGTGTGATGTGCAGCAGATGGGGAATACATAAGATGAGTGCAGGTGGGTTATACAGGAGTGCAGACGACAGGTGATGTATTCTTTCTGTCTTTGTAAAGCTCTGTGCTCACAGAGGAGACCGCGGCTGCTGCTAAACCTGTGACATATGGGTCTGACCTCACCAGCTGCTGACTTAACCTTTGGAACATGAAGCAGGTGAACAAGTCCACCCATCAATCTACAATACACCTGGAAAGAAATGGGGATGAATTGTAGACAGCTTTAGGTGTCCTCCCCAACCCTTTGGCAGCACAGACACAGCAGCAGTTTCAAGGTCAGTAGTGCACCTTCTTTGGAGCCAAAAGAAATGCTGGTTGGCAAACCACACTGGTGTGACCTTTCCACTTGTCAAAATATGATAAACTGCCTACTTTATAGCCCAAACATGTGTTTAGGTGTCCTCTTAGTAGCCAAAACGCATACTAAAGTGCCTTCTTGGGAGCTAAAACATTAGCTAGAGTGCACTACTGGTAGGTGAATCACAGTAATCAGCCCATTTGATTGGTTAAAACATGATTAACTGTCCTCTTGTGAGCTAAAACATGCTTTAAGGTCCTCTGGGGCACTAAAATAATATCTAAATAAAATATGCTAAAATGTGCTCTCGGAGCCAAACACTTGCTTGGGTGCCCTCCTTGGTGCCCTCCTTGTGCCAAACTTGTGCCAAAGTGCTTTCTAGGTTGTCAAAATGTGCTTAAGTGCCCTCCTGGTTGGCAAATCACACTCATCTGCCACTTTGGGATAAACCCGTCTCCTAGGAGCCAAAACATGAGATAAAGTGACCTCCTGGTTGGAGGCAAAAACACATGCCAAAGTGCCCTCTCACCAGCCAAAACACATGCCATAGTGCCTTTTTGTAATCCAAAATGCACCAAAGTACCCACTTCAGAGCTAAAACATGTTCCAAAATGCTTTCTTCGGATCCAAGATATGTGCTGAGGTGCCATCTTGGGAGCCAATATGCACAATCTATGAGCCTTTTTCATTCCTTCCCCCCTGCCCTTCAAAATATCTCTCTATGCCACTACTCAAGCTGTTGGTCTGTGGACACCAAAAATATGTGCCATAGTGCCCTCTCACCAACCAAAACACATGCAAAAGTGCCTCTTAGGATCCAAAATGTACCAAAGTGCCCTATTGGAGTCAAAATGCATGCCATAGGTGCCCTTATTGGGGGACAAAACACGCGCTGTATGTGCCTTTTTTTCCTTTCGCCCCTGCCCTTCAACATGTCTGCATGTCACTGCCAAGCTGGTGGTCTGTGGACCCCTTCATGTGCTTGAAACCAGAGGTTCATTTCTGCCTCCATTTAAACAGTACTGGAGTCAGAGGGATCTGAGCCCAGGAGTCGTCACGGCTGCATTAACCTCTTGTCAAATAAAATCAGAGTCTAATCTGAGCTGTAAAGCTTTCCTTCACTCAAGCTTAAATATTTGTTCTGTGAATGAAGTGAACACTGACATCCTGTAAATCCAATTCTCCTTTAATCCAGAAAAAGTTTCAAACCCCGCGTGTCCAGAACATGAGCACAGCCGTCTCTCTGGAGGTTTATCTCAGCTCAAAGGGCAGCACCCACACGGCAAACGCACATCCTTAATCTGATTTACTGCTACAAGGAAAAATGATCATTGATCTAGATTGACTGCACTTTGAAGAGCCCGTGATTAATGCTCTGATGTATTGTTCTTGACCCACCGCCACGGCTAATAAAGCTGCTCCATGAGCCAGCCCTGTGTGTGGTTGTACTCCTTCTTCCAGGTACATTCAAGTCATTCCCTGTCTGAATACAGAAATAAATATACAGCTGTTTAAAGACTGGGTGGTTTTCTCTCATTAAGGAGGTTTTCATATCATGTGAAGAGGGAGATTTAGACTCTTGATCTCCACATTTTAACATCTGATCCGTCAGAAAATCCTGTGACAAAGAGTCGGTGCATGAAGAGGCAGACGGGGAAAAGATCCGTCTGCGGTGCAAATGAGAAAGGTATTTCAAACACAAACAGGACGATGAGGCTGAATTATTTATACAGAGATAGATTATCTGGGACGAAATCCTACAGTGGATTGAAGGAGTCGTCCGTGCAGAAGTGATGCATGATCACACGTGAAGAGGTGCATCTGAATAAATGAGAAAGTTAAACTCATTAAATAAAAGAAGGTTTCCTTTTCTGAAGAGTTTATTCATATTCAGTGAGTGCTTGGTTTTGTCTTCTTTTACTTGAATCCCTGCATCAGACCAGTTTGGAGTTTTCTGGCATTGTAGGCAGGAGCCAAGTCCCTCTCCATGTTTTTTGTTCATGTTCCTTCCACTCCTCTATCTAGTTATCAGCACACTTTTAACAGACAGGAACATTTAGTGTCTTACCCCTCATTTAACCAGCTTTTGGTGCTATCGGCAGGAGCCAAATCTACAGAGCCAAACATTGACTTAAATGTTTAGTGTCGGGTCTTAGCACTGAGGGATGCAGTTCTCACTGTGTGTCATCTTATAAGTAAACATAATAAAAGCTCCAGAGTTTTATTTGCAGACTTTCACTCCTTTTTGCTCCTTTCAAACCCGCTAAGTTGCTGAGTAGCTCCTCAATATACAGGTAAACTCTGTCATTATCAGATGGTTTTCTTCTCTTGACTGACAGGTCACAGTAAGTCATTGTGAATGGTACGCTCTCTACCATCAAAAAATGTAGTACAGAGGTACAACAAGGAGCTGTGAACTCTCCTCTCTTACTTACTCTTACACAAAAGACAGCAGAAGCATTCATCAAAATAACTTTATCACAGAATGTCTCAGAATCTTCAGATTTATTTTAAGTATTTTGTATGTAGATGTTTGCCCTTTTAGTTGTCTCATTTCAGGCTTGGTGTGAGAAACAATCTCATTCTGAACAAATAGAACTAAAGAAATGACATCTAACCCCAGAGCAGTTGAATCACCCTGTTTTAATTAGTGACAGTCCCATTGAGCAAGTGGACTCATGTAAATATTACGGCATTCAGATTTTTTTCTTTGCAATGTAAGTTGTGTGTTGTTGATTTTCTATAATATTGTCACGGGAAGTCTGATCAGATTTGGGATGGCAGCCTGGTTTAGGCTCTATATCTGTTCAATGTATGTTACAAATTCCCCTGGGGATATTAAATTTATTTTATCTTATCTTATTGAAAACAGAATTTGGCGTTGGAAACACACCCTGGACCTGGGAACATGGAAACATTGGCATTAAACACTTGTCTTCTGAAAAAATGTAAAGGCATCAAAACAGGTTTTGCTGAAGTTAAAAACAGGGATATTGAATCTTACTTTTCAAATGGTATTGACTTTTGTATTCTGATATGGAAACCACCCCTCATAAGCCCCCTGCTCCATGCCAAAAAACAACAGAAGGTCATAACTGAAAGACCACCAAAAGTATGACCAAAACAATAACACAAGATCAGCTTCTCCATAAAGTTTGTCAGCAAGTGAAGCATGAAGTGCTCCCGTGAACATCTGCGTTGACTCGTTGGCTCCTTGCCAAGTTTCTCCAAATCCTTGAATGAATCCTTCTTTGATCTATCTTATCAACAGTGCCTGTTTGATAGAACATTACTTCTGTTTTTTTAATCGTCTTACTTGTTGGCATGTTGGGACTGGGACACGTCCACTGTTGCAACTTCTAACTGAGGACAAACAGGATCATTAATGAGGATGAATCCAGAAATAGATCACAGAAAGTGTGGCAAACATCGAGGCTATGTGGGCGATCTGAAATTAGACTCTGAATGGAGCATCAATTAACATCCTTGTCCTTGTTTACATTCTCCAAACACCTATCTTTAGGGAACAGATGGAGCCATGCATGCCGAACAAGTCTGACACAAAACACACTATCTCTCGTATACACACACACACACACACACACACACACACACACAGTCTGGTGTGTTTTCTCCCATGTGGACCCCATGGATGGCTTCAATTCAATTCAATTCTGCATCATCTCTTACAGGAAGTGGTATCACATATGGATTAGAAAATAGAAATATAATTACAGAACCATTGTATCCGTTATCTTATCTCTTTTGACCACGCTCCAAAGAAATAACAGATGTTCCTGTAAGTGGATTTTAGCATTAGTTTTTATTTTGAGTCGGTGGCGTCTCTTCTCGTCTCTCCTCTCATCTTAAAGCAGAGATATCAAAACAGGCCCCCAGGCCACAGCCAAACAAAATTGAAACCTTTAAAGTAGTGGGTAACAGATTTATGATGTTTGTCTTCACCGTATCTGGACATAATTTCGGAACTGACTTTGGGAAAAATCAATAAGGACCGATATGAGTGAATAAATCTATACATTAGGGGGAAAATATACAGAAACAGAACCTAACTATGCAGTCATGAAACAGTGAAATGTGATAAAACAAGTCAATGTAAATACATCAGCCCTGTCTGCACTGAGTCACCCAAGTGTTTAGTAAACAAAAGGAACAAAAATGATTTTACATCAGAAATGGAGGAGAGTGTTTCAGAGATAAAGTAGTTCTACGGCAAGAAAAAAAAAACAAAAAAAACAAAAAACATTTGAATTTGAACTGATCCTATGGTTCATTGTAAGTTGGTGACAAGAAGTAAAAAGAAAAAGAAAAAACATAGGCTGCAGTTCCTTGAGTTTCCACCAGAGGCAGCCTGCAGAAATATCAGAAACCACATACACACACATTTAGAAAGCCAGTATTTGCAGCTGGATTGAACAGGTTTACAGCCTGGTTCAAAACATGATTTCTAGTCTGAACAGATTATTTCTCTTAAAGGGGACGGAGTTGTCATTAAAAAGTTAGTTGCAAACATATTAGATTTATGAGTTTTGCCCATATAAGGGCACGTGTTGCCCTTTGTCTTCTGTTTGTCTTTATCCTTTCAAGTCCCTTTGACTTTCTAAGCTGTCTTGAATAAGTCTCACTTTTATATGTATGCCTGATCACAAGATGTTTGTGATAATTTTCATTCCAACCAACATGCAGCAGTAAAACTGCAGTGATCTGTTAAAACCTGAGGGGTTTATTAAAAAATGAAGAGCCAGGTTATATTTGCTCTTGGTTGATGAGCACTGGCGGGACATAACCAGAATTCACTAATGTTACATGGTACCAATATGTCTTGGAGCACTCAGCAGTGAGTAGCGATAGATATAGTGGTGACTAAACTATGGTAAAAACTTTAATGTTTGCTTGTTGTCTCTCTCAAACAACAGTGCTACGTAACTGTTGATTGAGAGTGACAGTTATATGAAGAGACAACTGCAATTGTAGATAAATCTTGGAAATGGAGGATATCTTTCTCTTTAGACGATGCAGCTGCAAAATCTTCATCATATCCCAGATCTCTGGCTTCGACAACAAGCTTCCGATGTCACGCCCTGACTCCTCATCCACCAGGAGAAACTTGACGCTGAGGGTCACGTGTGACGAAATTCAGAGTCTGTTTGTACTCTTTAAGTGCAGTGACTGTGTTTAAACTGTGCTTTCAACACACTGAGCTACTGAAACACCCCTGAAGGTTTCAGCGATCGGCCTTTTACACTCATGATCCGTTCAGAGAGTTGAAGGGCAAACAAAAATAGACGTGTAGAGTTCCGGAGCACTTTGCTGATAATGACACACCGGGCACTTCAGCTTGGCCTTTCACCAAATTACCGCCCACTTTCTCTTTCCCTCTATGCCCTTATCGTACAGACTGCTCTGTCTTTACCATCCTTCCTGCCTGATGTAATTATTAGAGCCAGCAGATTTTCTGTTTATTCTTGTTAGGCACACGTAAGGTTCATACACTTCAGATCAAAATCTTAAGACCAGTTGAAAACAACTGATTTGCATTTTGCACTGTTAGATCTTAAAAACGGTTTTGAGAAGTTTCAAAGTGCAAAAAGGAAGAAGTAATGAACAAGAAATTTTTTGCAAACAATTAAAGGGAAATAGTCTGTCACTATCTGATCATAAGTTTACAACCACAGCCTATAAAAGCCAAAACAATTAAGAATGGATGATGAAAGAAGTTTGCAAAAATGGATGTCAGTTCCAGACAGTGGATTCCTTCCACGAATCCATCTTTACGGCTCGGAGCAATGAGTGTGTGTACTCAGATGGACCCCCTGTGCAGACACCACAAGTTGAGAACAAAACGCTCTTCTTGGTTCTGGATTTGATCTGTACATGTGCTATCTCCTCTTCATGTCCATGTTTGCATTTCTGAGTCTCTACACAAACAAAGATGGTGTCAAACCTGTCCAAACGTCACTTTCTGAAACATATGATGTTGACACAGATTCTGTTTTTCTAACGTTTCTTCAAAGCAGGAGAACGAAAACATCCAGTGAGGAAGTTTGGCCCATTTACTGTGTGTGCATCTGTTCAGCATGTGAATCGTCGTTTTTCAGACACTAAACGGTCTCTTCTGCCTCTGTATGATACTAGGTGATGATTTTCGTTTTATACTCAGGCTCAGCTGATAACCACATTTCAAATTTACCATCAGAGATTTGTTTTAAATCTGTTATTCAGGACCCTGTAGGAGACTTGTGTGTTTTTAGGATTGAACCATAGGTTTAAAAAGAGTTAAGCTCTGATGTATGTCTTGTGTAGTTCGTTAACAGAATATGTCTAAGATGTTTGATGACGTTTGTGTGACGTACACATTTGTCTGATGTTTGTAATATGTTTGATGTCCATACATGTCGTCTCTGTGAAGTCTGTGAAAACCAATTTCCCTTCTGGGACAATAAATCTCTATCTATCTGTGCCCCCCAGACCCTGCCTTCCTTAAAGGATGACCTCTAGGATCCGGTTCATACAGGAAACAGCTCTATATCCACACCCCACATTGTCTTCAAAAGAAACGACCCAACCCTGCACACAAAGTCACAAAAAGGTCAGAAAAATAATAACAACTCTACTAATAAAGTTAACCCTGTGGACACAGTTAAAAACAGGACACAAGGAGTCAGGACAGCTTCAGGAATAATACAATACAAGGTCAACTGAAGGAAGACGACTCAAAGGCACACACAGAAAAAAAAAAAGTTGAGATGAGCTGTTAGCTGAGCTGCACAGAGCTGAGCTGTGCACACTCATCCTAACGAAACTTACTCTCTAATGTGCCTCTTGTAGGATGTAAGTTGAGTGTAAAAGTCTTTTTTTTATGTCTGGAGTTGACTGAAAAAAATGGACCCATGTTATGTAAATCAGGTTTTCAATCCGCATCCGCCCATGTCATTTCCAGGCCTGTTTGCTATACAGGGACCATGTACGTTGCAACACTACATTTCTATGTTTACCAAGAAATTGTCTGTAATTTGTGCGTTTTGATGAGGAATGTGCACGTGATTATGTGTTTACATGTGTGTATGTGTGCCCACCTCAATACCGTCAGCCAGTAAAGCTGAAGTGCACCACACTTGACCATCTACATCCTGAAAAATGTCTAGAAATGATCTGAATAATTCAGAAGCTGGACCCAGTGTTTTCTTTTTCTGTCCTTTAGTAGTAACAGAACCACAAAATCATCATCATTGCTTGATGATTCCTTTTCTCTTATGCTGCAAATTTTCATAATTGATAGACAAAAAAATGCATCTAATCTCTCTGTAAGGTGTCTTTGGGTGCTCTTTTTTCTGGATTATGGATACACAAAAAACACATCTGAGATGAATGGACTCTGTGTAAAGGCCTTAAGGATGATGATGTGGCTGAGAGTCAGAGGCGGAGCTGCTTGATGCATCAATGAAAAGCCAAAAGAACAGATTATTAAAGCCTCCAAAGACTCTTAATACTGGATAGCTTTAACATGAGATATTTGTCTCCATGATCTCATGTGTTGAGGTAAAACTGTGGTTATTCTATCTCTTCTTTCCAGCAGCAGAGCCATGAGCTCTCAACTCTTCTTATTCTGTATCTGCATTAAATGCTGACGAAATCTGTGCGAGAAGTGAAAGACTGACTCTAAACTTAAACATTTGAAAGGAGACGAGCCCTAGAGACAGTCTTCCACTCGACCTAAAGCATGATTTCAGCACGATCGGGAACTTGTGGGTATAAAAGCAGTTAGACTTGGAGTTATGAAATATAGGATGATGTGTTGCTAATAGCAAACAATCATTGCCCTGATGTCAGCAGGTCTGAGAGGTTAAAGGGTCCTTAAGTTCTCCAAGTCAACCGCAGTGGTTCCTTATTTCTGAATAAGTGAAACCTGCCTGGTAGGATCTCTGTTTCCTATTTGTCCAGAGTCTCACAGAGATTAAAAACCACCAAAAACGTGTCGCTTACAACATTAAAACGTGTCTATCCACTTGCAGTGTTTCCTTATTTTGGGTGAAAAAGTTGCACGTGAGTTTCATCCAAACCACAGAAAAACGATGTTTTAGTGTGTCCTGTGCTTTCCGGAAAGTTTGAATGTTGTCACATGAGTTTTTCAGATCCAAGAAAGAAATAGTGAAGTTGGATTTCTTTGGCAAAAACTCAAACCTAAAAGCAAAATCCATCTCTGGCTGTGTAGAAGACCTGATACACTTTGTAGTATCATTCTTTCTCTGTGTTACGGCCGATATCGCATCAACATACAAAGTCATTTGCACATTTTGTGTCACCATCCATAACCTACTCTCCGCCCAGAAATGTCCCGTCAACCACAATGTCAACCAAAACATCAACAAAACAGCAGAGGATGAGGTCTTAGAGTGGATGAGGCACACACAGAAATTGACACATGATAATTGAGCAGGATTATTCCTGTTAGTGACATTTTATTTTTCAGGGAAAATCCTGCACACTCTACCTTTAAGATAACATATGATGTTTCTCTATTTGTAGAAAGTTTTCAGAGTTACAGCAGCCATAGAAGAAAGTTTATTGTTCAAAGGTTCTAAAAATACATCCCTGGAAAAAATTAAGAGACCACTGCAAATTTTTCAGTTTCTCTGATTTTGCTATTTCAAGGTATTTGTTTGAGTAAAATGAACATTTTCGTTTTATTATATAAGCTACTGACAACATTTCTCCCATATAAAAATACAAATATTGTCATTTAGAGCATTTGTTTGCAGAAAATGAAAAATGGTCAATATACCAAAAAGCCCACTGTTTTAAGACTTCAAATAATGCAAAAAAAAAAAACAAGTTCATTTTTAATTTTAAACAAACCATTACTAATGTTTTAACTCAGGAAGTATTCAGAAATCAATATTTGGTAGAATAACCCTGATTTGCAAAAAGATCTCTCATGCGTCTTGACATGTTCTCCACCAGTCTTTCACAGAGGAGAGTGATGACCACAGCAATGGTTTTTATACATTTCCTCATTAAATAAGATTTGTTTCAGGCGATCACCTCATCAGTACCTTATTAGGTAGAAACAGGTAGAAACAGGTGCTTGTGTTGGGATTCAGCAAACGCTGCAATGGAATGACTGTCATATATATAGAGATGCTAGTTTCTGAGAAATTTGCAATGGCCTCTTAATTTTATTCCAGAGCTGTATACAAATAGAATAAAACAATAAGTGTCAACCTGATAAAATGTCCAGAAACAACAGGTTGGCCCTGATTCTCCTGTCAGCCTTTACCTCCACAAGGGCTGAGTTTGTCTTCATCAAGAGTCTGTTTATTATCACTTTCCTGTATCCTGTCCATTTACAGCAGGTGGAATCCTTCCAATATTGTTTTCATGACTGGTGTTGGCTTCGTTTATGATGTCTGTGAAAACCTTGCTGCTCATCCATCTTATTGGAGACACACCAAACATTCACTGTAACGATGGATGTAAGGACAAGTCAATGTCGCCTCCTCTTTGCTCACACCGCATTACCAGCCCGTCGTCCTCACCTCCTGCTAACAGCTGATCACGTGTGTAAACAATGCCTCCATGGTTACGGGAAGGATCCCAGACAAACACAGAAGCAAAAATAGTAAAAACAGCTGCAGACGTGATCTGTTTGGTGTCAGTGACCAACAAATGAGGCGTTAAAAGTAATTACAGGCTCCTAATACAAAGAGGACTTAAAGGTGAAGAAAAAAGGGGGAAAAAAGAGAGAGCTGCTGCAACAAGCTGCCACTCCAGCTGTGCCTAGCTACAAAAAAATAAAAAACCCTCCGTTCACCTTGAAGTTAATTTTTATTCAGGGGTCACAATGATTCGATAAGGGAACCAAAGAGCAAATCAGGTGCAAAGATCACAAACGGCAGATTACGATAGGTTGACTCACTGATGGAGTCTGCCTCAAGTGGTGGTTTGAGGAACTACACAGGGGTTCATTTTTCAGATAAAGCTTCCTGAAATGTTTTACTTCATTTATTGAACATGGCAGAAACTTGAGTTTCTTCCAGGTCCTCAGCATGAGTCTGCTGTGAGCCTTTCATATCAGATTAAAGTCAGCACTAACCGAACATCAGTGAGAGGCGCTGTTATCGATCAGTGCCAGCGTGTTTCACCTCCGTCTCAGCAGCTTTGACTGATGGCTCGGGCGCAGACCTGAATCTGTCATCCTTCTCTTTCTCCTGTTTTTTTTATTTTTTTATTTAAAGATTCCCACAGGCAGTGTCACAAGGTCGTCTGCTGATAGGGGATTTATTTTTAAAAGGGGGACTGGCTTTGGTTTGCTCAGTAAGCTGGTATCTGCCCAATGCTCTGCTCAGGATCACAGGTCCAATACGTGGTGTTGGTTCAACCTTAGATTATTGGCCCGAGTGACAGACTGAACGCCGTTTAAGATAATGAAGATTTATGTCATGCAGAGAAAGGTGGAGGCACACACACACGACTTTATGAATCAGAGGCTCAACTTGAGGCTGCAAAATTGACAAAGATGCAAAACCAAAGACTGTCGGTGCTAATCTTCTCTCTGTCCTATCAAGCAGACACAAGCGGCCTCATGCCTCAAATAGAGTGGCTCTCACACACGTGTCAGCTGACAGGACACGTTTCCTCAGGAGGCCACTTAATGCCACATCTTGACATTCCAGACAACACGGAGAGGATGCTCGAAAAAGGAGTCTGAAAACGTGATCCAGCACAGGAATTAAGTCTTCTTTCACATGCATGACACAACTTAATTTAGCAGTGATTTATGAGGACGATGTTGCTGGAAATAAGACAGGGACAGGAGTGAGGATGTGAGTGACTGTAGAGGTCAGTGAACGTGAGCGACTGGAGCTGCTGAAAGAGTTGGTGCTCTTGCTCTGAGAGAAAGTTTTCAGGACTTTAATGTTTCCCCTGAGTTTAAAAAAAACTGTACTCGTGATGAAAACAAAAGAAAAACGGGAACTTGTGTGTTTGCAAAGATACTGCATGAAGTCAGACTCCCTGCAGACATCCACTCAATCTTGTAAAGGAAAGATGAATAAATGGACTCAGCCCAACAAAAAGGAAGAGGAAGTCACAGCTCAGAGTGAAGAAAATCAGAAGATGATTGAAGAACAGGAAAAAAAGCTCAAGCATGTGTAAAGAAAGCCAACTGATGGTGTTGACCTTCTGTGACTCAGCAAGTCAACTCCAGCCTCCTGATGTAACCTCTGTCGGCTGATTGGCTCCAGCTGAGGAGAAGCTCGCAGGTGATCATGATACCTGCTGATTAGAGAGACGACCTGTGGACTGGATCTGGATCTCTTTCCAACCAAAAAACACTTCAATTCGACTTAAAACACTCTCCATCTGTTTTCATTGAACGCCTGCTGCGGTGAGGCAGTGCTGCAGATTATTTGGCACATGCAAAGATTTCAGTTCTTACATTAGTCTAACTGTTAAATAAGCTGTGAGAACTTTCTGGAAAAGCTCGCGTTAGCATGAGCAATGTTGTCAGTGAGAGTTACAAAGCGCAATTGTTTGAAACAACAAAAAAAAATTTTTTAACCCTGTGGTGCATAGTGGTCATTACAGTGGACACGTATTTAAAAGTTATTTACTCCTAAATTCAATGGTTCATGTGGTGGAAATTCATATTAGCCTGTGTCAGGATAGTTTTAGTCTTCTCAGGGCCTGAAAAAATGTTTTCATTTTTTTTTTTTAAGAATTTTTTTTTTTAAGTTATATACAAACATTTGAGTGTGAAAAGGCTTATAAACTATAATTATTCAGTGTTAAAATGGATGAAAGACATTTAAAATGTTTCACATAGCATTAAAAAAAGATTATTCATGAAATTACAAAAAAAAGAAAGAAAAGAAAAGAAGTCAAACAAAAGAAGTCATATTTAAAATAAGTTCACACTGTTTTATGTTGAATGCTCAGTTACAAATATTTGAAAAAAAAAAGAGGAAAACTTTTTTTATGCCTTGATACAAATAAAAACACTCAAGGGAAAAATCCTGACACTGACTTTCATAATTCATGCATCAGAGGGTTAATCATTTTTGGCTAAAATAGAGTAATTTTTAGCTTGATTAGTGGTAATGTTCTCCTCCTGAGGCATTTATTCGCTAAATTAAGATTACAAAAAGAACTAAATTATTACTTTTTTGGCTTATATCTGGTTTTATGTGTATAAACTTTTGATTGCACTTCAGGAAGTTTGTTTGCAAGTATTTAAGTTTAAAAATGAACTTGTTACTTCTTGTTTTAAGCCTTGGGAACACTTATCAGTTCTTTGCAGCACAGCATCGAGCCTGTTAGCATTGAAGATACTCAGCTTGTGATGGTTTTGATCGAGATTAATTTTACTGCAGATGGATTTAAAAGGAGACGAGCTCTAGAGACGACGCTGTATAAAGTCAGTCCAAGCCATTTCTAAAATCTCCAAACAGTGTCAAGCGGAGCAACGGTGGCTTACCCCCCTAAAACATGAAGACAGCAGAGATGGAGTTATTGGTGGAAAACTTTCAGCAGGATGCATCCTTCTCAAACAGCTTTAGATCATCATTAAATACTGATCTGATGAGATTATGACACGTATGTAGAACTAAACCATGTTGCATTCCCACAACTTCGTCTGTGTTTAAACAGCTGTTGTTAATCATATATGCACTGACACATCCATCTGGAGGTCTCCAGTTTACAGGGTCACTCTTTAAACTGTAACACCGGGAGCTGACAGAGACACATTCACATTGTCAGGCTCAAAGAAGGACATTTGGTCCTTTCCCATCCATATAGTTCCAGGGTAAACTTCCTGCAGTTGGAACTAAAAGCCCTTGTTGAACTCTGTTTCTCTCTCAGAGGCCCCTCTTTAAAACACTTCCATCCCAAACAAAGCCAGCCTGGTGAAATTATACGCAAAGAGGAGAAAAAGAAACCGACATTTTAAGTCTGTATAACCGCAGTTTCCAAATGATGTCCCTCATTCCATCTCTTTTCTGTAAATTGAGTTAAAGAGCGATGATTTAGACTCATCTGCTGCCGCCTGAGTCGTCTCCAAAGCTCTGCTCACTTCAGATTAGTTTATCCTGACAGCAGAAATAAATGCTTCCCTTTTGGTTTGTTGATACCTGATGAAATAGAAGTGGATAGAAGTGGTTGTATCAGGCTCATTTGGATAAAAAGCTGTCACTTCCTTTCTTCCTCTTTCTCCCTTTCTAACCACAAATCATCTGAAACGCTTCATGGATCCTGAATGACTCATTTAGTTGTTTTAATCTCCCCCACAGGAGATTTCTCTCACACACTTTGGAAAGTCATTCTTCCGTGCATCATTTCGATTTCAGTCGCACCTCTTCTCATCTGTCCTCGGGGACAAAAAGCAGACGTTTTACCGTGAAAGGTTTCTGCTCAGCCTTGGAGAGTCTTAGAGATGTGTTGAGATCCTGAATGTCTGACATTGACAGCCATAAGAGCTCCTGGTGACATAAGAGTTATGTAAGGGTGAAACGCTTCATGTAGAGTGGATCTTTATTGCTATGGTGCTGAAACAATGACAGGGGGTTAGAAGCTCTTTACATCAGCCGTCACAATACACTAGAATAAAAAGAAAGGAAATTAAATCAAGCACAAAGATAAGTAAGAGGATATTGCAGTGAATGGATGTTTCATTTTACAATTTTCTACCTCATTGGTGGATTTTATCATCATATTCATCTTTTAATATCTGAAATCAGACATTTTTCTGGACTTGTCAGGTGAATGTGGCTCCTATCAAGTCTAATTAGACCATTTTTACAAAAATAAGACAGAACCACTTGATTACAATTTAGTTTTTGCAGTGAGCCTCTGGTTTTAAATTATGATTCATTAGCTACAGTTCCTTGAGTGTCCACTAGAGGCTTGCTGTAGAAACAACAGAAACCACATAAACTCCTTTACAATAGTGACGGAGCCAGGTTTTCAGTTTTACTTGGGCCAAACAAATATTGGCTGAGCCTTAAATTCCAAAAGTTAATAAATCACTATTTAAACCAAAGAAAAAAGACTAAATGATGCACTACTGTTATTTATTTATTTATTTATTTATTTAATGGTTTTGGATGCATTTTGCTACTTTAATATTTGATAACATTTTTGTGAATCACAAAAATCTACTTGTGATTGCTCTCCATGGTACTGACCAAGGAGGAGTTCTCTACAGCTGGGAATTGTTCAACATCCGTCAGAGTGATGTTATTGGGTTAAAAATTTGTTTTTATTTTTACAAACTACTTTATGTTCCATTATACAGTGTATCACAAAAGTGAGTACACCCCTCACATTTCTGCAGATATTTAAGTATATCTTTTCATGGGACAACACTGACAAAATGACACTTTGACACAATGAAAAGTAGTCTGTGTGCAGCTTATATAACAGTGTAAATTTATTTTTCCCTCAAAATAAGTCAAAATATAGTCATTAATAGCTAAACCCCTGGCAACAAATGTGAGTACACCCCCTAATTGTCCAAATTGAGCTTGTCATTTTCCCTCCAAAATGTCATGTGACTTGTTAGTGTTACTCACTTTTGTGATACACTGTACTTCCACTACCCAAATGACCGCGCAGTCATAACTATTCACAAACAATGATGTGGTTGATGCACATGCACTACAAGAGATGATCTTCACAGCTGAAATAATTTTGTGTACAGCCTGGTTCAAAACATGTTTTCTGTGTGAATAGATACTTTCTCTATTAGTTTTCTCCGTATAAGGGCGTGGTTGACTTGACTGACAGGTGGGCACCTCTTTACGTCATCTGAAGAAAGCTTTTTCAATATGAGCTTCAAAACTCTGTAACAGAAAGAAATGGATTCTGTCGCAGAGACTGCTCCCATGTTTTTTGTCAGTAGTTCTGACATTTATGTTGGTGGGCTGGTGCTGGGGGCGGTGGGCGCATGCAGAGTGCACAGCAGAGTGATCCAGCTCCCAGTCGTCATCAAGCCTCTCAGAAACACAAAGTGCCGAGCATTCCTGTTTGCAGCCAGCCGGAGCAGCTCCGTAGGAAGTGGTAACTAAGTGTTGTGATGAAAGCCACGCCAGCAATTCTTCCACTACGCTATGATCACATCTGACCTCCAGCTGTGCACAGCGTCTGTTCCCACTGAATGAAAGACTGACAACATTTTACCTACAGGAAGAGCCTGTGATCTCTTTCCTGAGGGTGAATATGTCACGTATCATGGCAGGAATCAAACCTGACCGCTGCTGTGATCCATGAAGGAGAGAGAGCTGTGACAAGCCTCCCATGAAGCCCACGCAAGAGAATCAACCAAATAAAAACAAACCAAAACCCTGCGATTTGCTGCAGTCAAACGTTTTATTTGCTCAGCAAGTCGTTTTCAGTCTGCTGTTTTTCTTTCATGTCCCCACGCCGAGCCCCATGGCAGAGGAATGCTTTAATTAACTCCATTGAAATTCATCACATGTATTACAGTAACAGAGGCCAGGATGAGGCAGAGATCATCCAGAGAACAGCACTCTCTCTTGCTCATGCTGCTTTGATTTAGCGTTGAGAGGAAGCATTACTTTAAGAGCATTTTCATGCACATATGTCCATGCAAACGCTCGCACATACATGCTGCAGAGTGGGAGAGATGAGCACAAAAGTCATTCTTCAGGAAAGGACAAATCGTTCCCATTAGGAGCGC